>CAOGCB010146179.1:0-18516 GCA_948266635.1 Cnidoscolus chayamansa
ATTTCTCTTCTTCTTTTTATAATACGTGACACACTAGTATCTTGTTTTTCCTCCTTCAAACAGGTTGGTAACATGGACGGAAAGAAGTTGGAGTACAAAGGTGATGATGCATTGAAGGAGATTGAGAAGCTCACTAAGCAAGCGGGTGAATTTCAGGAAAACATATTGAAAGAGATCTTAATGAAGAATGGACAAACAGAGTATTTGAGGAAGTACATTAAGGGATCAAAAGATGTGCAACAATTTAAGGATTGTGTCCCTGTCACTACTTACAAGGATATCTGTCCGTATATCCGAAGAATTGCTAATGGAGAAGACTCTTCTCTTATTACTGGTCATCATGTAACTGAGATGTTATGCAGGTCTCTCTCTCGGATACAAGTGTTACCCCTTTTGCTTTTTTCATGTTCTTTGAAAATTTTTATGTTTCTTTTTTCACATATTTTGCATTATTGACTGATCTTTCTGCTTTGCAGTTCAGGGACTTCTGCTGGAGAACCTAAGTTAATGCCATCAATAGCAGAAGACCTGGACCGCCGCACTTTTATATATAACCTCATCATGCCAATCATGAACCAGTTAATTGCATCTATATACATTCTTAAATCACATATGGATGGAGTTATACATCTTGTGTCTTAACAATTATGACCATAGCACTAATATATGTCTATTTATCTTCAGGTACGTCTCTGGTCTAGATGAAGGTAAGGCTATGTTTCTGTATTTTGTCAAGGCAGAAAAGTCGACTCCTTGTGGATTACCAGCTCGAACTGTGCTCACAAGTTACTATAAAAGTAAGCACTTCAAGTGCCGAACACATGATCCCTTCAATGGTTTCACTAGCCCAGACCAAGCCATCTTGTGCAAAGATAGCAACCAGAGCATGTACTGCCAGTTGCTGTCTGGTCTAATTTACCGTCACCAAGTCCTAAGGATGGGAGCTGTATTTGCATCAGCCTTGCTCCGAGCCATTTCATTCCTGGAGCGCAACTGGGTTCACTTATGCAATGATATACGCAGTGGTCGAGTAGATCCTATGATCACTGATCCTGAATGCCGTTCAACTATGTCAAGAATACTATCATCACCTAATCCTTGTCTTGCAGATGAAATTGAGGAAGTTTGCAGCCGTCCATCATGGAAGGGTATTTTGTGTCGCCTTTGGCCCAGGACAAAGTATGTTGAAGCAGTGGTGACAGGGTCTATGGCACAATATATTCCAGCCCTTGAGTACTATAGTGAGGGGAAGTTACCTTTGGTGTGTACCATGTATGCTTCCTCTGAGTGTTACTTTGGTGTCAACTTGAAACCCTTGTGTGATCCTGCAGATGTAGTATTTACCCTCATGCCTAATATGTGTTACTTTGAGTTTATACCTCTTGGAGAGAACGGGAAATGGATAATGGATTTCGACGAGGAAGAGGAGGTTCCTAGTGACAAGCTTGTAGATTTGGTACATGTTAGACTTGGTTGTTATTATGAGTTGGTGGTCACTACCTTTGCTGGTAATGGAATATCCCTGATTTTAAATTCCAAGTGATAGGAATCTCGACTTTTACCATGTCATCTTTCTTTCTTGGATAACTTAAATATTGATTTTGTTACTTCTCCTGTCAGGGCTATACCGTTATCGTATCGGTGATGTGCTTCAAGTGAGTGGATTCCACAATAGAGCTCCACAATTTCGATTCATTTGCAGGAGGAATGTGGTTCTGAGCATTGACAATGAAAAAACCAACGAGGAAGATCTTCACAAGAGCATCACAAAAGCAAAGAAATTACTTGAACCCTACAATGCAATACTCGTGGAGTACACTAGCTATGCAGACACATCTTCGGTACCAGGACACTACGTATTGTATTGGGAAATCCTACATGCCATGGAGGAGTCTCCAATCCTACTTGCTGAAAAGGTGCTTCAAGAATGTTGCATTGCTGTGGAAGAAGAACTTGATTATGTGTATAGGCAATGTCGTTCCAACGAGAAGACTATAGGACCACTGGAGATACGTGTGGTGGAGCCTGGTACATTCGAAGCACTGATGGATTTGTTCATTGGCCAAGGGGCATCAATCAATCAGTATAAAACGCCGCGCTGCATTAACTCTAATGCTTCACTTATGTTGCTTAATTCTCTTGTGAAGGCATCATTCTTTACTCCTAGAGATCCTACTTGGATCCCTTAATATAATCTTTCTACAAATGTATCTACGCACTATTTCTTCAGCAAAAGAAAAAACACCACTGATCATATGAATTAGAATTAGAATTTATTGACTACTTAAACTTTCCAAGTGTTAGGTAATATAATATTACCATTACATTAAGTTATAAAAATTCATTCACTAATAATTTCAAAACAAAACTATTGAAAAAGTAAATTTTATTTGTAAATCAAAGCAAGCAAGTTAGTTTCCCTGCGTTCAGAGAACGTACTTATTCGATACATATATATATATATCATCGTAGAATATTACTTCCTGAAAGTTCTTGCAATTCAGTGAACATTTCGTAGAAAACTCTTTGCAATATTACCGTGTCCGCCGTTAGGTAGAAAACCTCCAGGTATAGATTCATTGCCAGTTCCATAGATGATCCTTAAAATCTCGGGCGGGGTCCGAGCATAGGAAAGTGAATTCGCATCTGCTGATAAAATGTTACTTTTAGTCCTTTTCTCAGCTCCAAGCTCTAAAGGTACAATTAAACCTTCATCTTTAATCCCACTCATGGCAAGCTCATTCCTTAGATTTGATATCTTGTTTGTGAACTCGGCCACATTAATATTATAAGGAAACACTTTCTCCTTTGCTCTCTCGTACAGCATTGCACGAATCACTGCATCTTGTCCTGCCTCCACGCCCAATAGTGACGCAGTAAGCTAATCAAAAGATAAAAAAACAAGGGAAAATAAGTATAATTAAGCTATTGCATATGAGTCTATAACTTTCAAACTTTTGGGTTTTTAATTCGCATCATACTTGTTTGCTAGTGGAGTTGGCTATGTTTGGAATGGTCCCGACGTATCCTACCAGTCCCACATAAGGGATAACGTAGGATGCTAAGAGAAAGTTGGTTGTACTCAGATAAGGGTTAAATGGAGGGAACAATTTATAGCCGATCACTCTGTCAAAAAGTCTTGCAAAATTTTCAGGACTGAGATCGTATAGAGGCCTCGGAAATCCTCCAACAGCTGTTATAATAGCCCTGAAAAAGAAATAAAATCACCGTTAGATGAATATAAAAAAATACAGTGCCTACTTTCTTCTCTTGCCGGAATAAAAAAATAAAATAAAATAAAATAGTTAAGACGTGTGTTTACTCTCATCTCTCACAACCTGAGGTGACCGATTTCTTGATAACCAAATTCCTCGATGATTTGACGAGAAAGAGGATCAAGATTGGCCCTTCGGGCTCCAGTCGGAGGAGGACCACCATCTGCCAAAGCAGGAGCAATAGAATCAAGCCCTCTGCCAAGTGCACCATTTAAGAAGAATTCAGCTTCCAAGAATTCCAAGTTCAAAGCGAACTGAATGAGATCCGCATCATTGGCCATAATCGGTTTATAGGAAGCAGAACGCACCACAAGGGTATGAGCCAAAACAACTAGACAAGCAAGCGCAAAGCAGAAAGAGCAATTCTTAGCCATATATCTCGCTGGGGCTCGCGATGAAAAGACAAAAGATTCGTCCGCATGCATGCTTAGAATTGCCTTTTATAGTTACAGAAGCTGTTGGTTGAAACTAATAATCTGAGAACAGTGAAATTAGGCAAACCCTATGTATGGTAATTGCATGCATCCACTCATAAATGACACAGTTATAGCCTTTCAGAATAGAGTAGTTAATATAGTAATAGGTTACTATCTCATGCAGAAGTGGAACTGCGCACCTGAGTTAAGAATGGTTTTAAAGCCTATATAGAGTGGCATCCTCCTAGTCTATATATACAATTAATCAAAATTCTTTTCTTTTATAAATTTTCTCCATCAGTTTGAAGTTCTTGATTTTTTTGTACAAATCAAAGAAAATAGGAATTGTAGTTAATTACTGATATAAGTCAATAAATAAAGATAAAAAGAAATATAAAATTTAGATTAAATTGAGGGTAAATTGAAAGTGGATTAATTTGATTAAAAAAAATAAAATAAAATTTAATTTTTTTCAAGAAGTACAAGGATGAAGATGTGCATTTAGCCATCTAATGGCAAATCTGTGTAAAAGACACCATACCATATTCATTTTTTTTACGAGAAAAATAAGACAGAATATATCACTTAATGATAAATTTATATCTGAATTTGAATAGTTAAATAAATTTAATCCTTTTTTTTTTTAACTTTGAAAATAGATAAATAAATAAAATGATCATATAGTAAAATTATAAAAAGAAAATGATGATATTATATATATATATGAGACCCGAATATAGTCATTGGGGTGATTGAGTTGTAACTGGGGAGTTTGGAATTCAAGGAGGTGCATGATTAAATTGAATTGTCCAATTTCCTACAGGGCTGGCAAGGACTTTGCTTTGAGACTTCATTGCGGAGAATATGCCCTTCATCTAATCATATGCTCTTTTAAGCATAACTCTTCCAATTCCCCTGCCCAAACAATTATTATTCACATCCACCATTACCAAATTACACTTTTTTAAAATATATCATTATATTTATATTAGAGTGTGAAAAATACTTAAATTTTGAGATGTACATAAATATAGCAAATTAATTTTTTTAGTATTAAGTACTAATTAAATAATATATTATTAAATTTGCTTCTTTTTTTGTCAAAAACCATTTCACTTCAATAGTTCTATTCGTTCTAGATAACTTTTGTTACATCAGGTCATAAAGACTTCGATACTAAAATTAAAAAAATAAAAAAAATTTATGATATAAATCAAAGTTGAGGAAAATTATTAATATAAGCAACTAATCGAGGCATGATGGCTGAAATTAACACCACTAAGACAATGGCAAGCAATTTCTTTGGGAAACACATAACAAGGATTTTAACACACTCATGTATGAAGCAATTCATATAAAACCAAGAGGTACAGTGTGCAAGACTTAGCTACTTTTATAAAACAGAGGATATAGCTTCTTTATTAAGAAACTTTTGCAAAAATTTATTTTTAGAGACTAGAGAGAAAAAGAAAATATGGAACATTACTGCATAAATACACGCTTTGCACCATCCAAGGTGTTCTTGAGTAGCATTGCAACTGTCATTGGACCCACACCACCAGGAACAGGGGTAATCCATCCAGCTACCTTGCATGCTTCCTTGAAATCTACATCTCCCACTAGCCTGTAACCCGACTTCTTACTTGGATCATCAATAGCATTTGTCCCAACATCAATAACTGCAGCTCCAGGTTTAATCCAGCTGCCCTTTATCTGAAAATTAAGAAAATGAACTACATATCATTATCAAAGCCAACAAAGTGATTGCAAGATATTAGGAGCTCTAAACTAGCAGAAATTGTGATGGTTCAACGTTCTCCTGTAACAGACATTAATCCATCATTTGAAACAAATAATGGCAATCTGTTAAAACTTATGGGCAAAGGAATACATGCAAGAAGACAATTTTTTACTAAAAAACGTCACTATAGATAAGCAAAAATGAATTCTGTGCTTACCATCATTGCTTGTCCAGCTGCTGCAATGATGATGTCAGCTCCACGAATAATCTTTTCTTGATTATCAGAACGGGAATGTACAATGGTAACAGTGGCATCTGCTTTCAGAAGCAGCAGTGACACTGGTAATCCAACTATGTTGCTACGGCCAACAACAACAGCATTTTTACCCTTTACACTTATACCACTTCGGGATAGCAGTTCCAAGCAACCCTGTAGACAAAAAGAAGCTTATTAGAAAGTATATGAATTTCTACCTTAACATCATCAGAAAACACGTTTATGAAAGAAAGAAAGGGTTGATCACACACAAAAGAAATGATAAAATACACTTCTAAATAAATTAAATCGAAAGCATTTTAAAAAAATACGTTGCCTTGGGGGTACAAGGAACAAAATAAGGGTCTCTGCCTTTCATTGCAAGTTTGCCAGTGTTAAGAGGATGAAAACCGTCCACATCCTTTTCAATATGGATTTCACTCAAGACTTTCTCTTCATTAATATGCTTTGGCAATGGCAGCTGAACCAGTATTCCTGTTAATACAACCAAAAAATTAAGAATTAAAAATCTAAAAACAATGTGCATTGTGAAAAACAGAAGCAAATCCAGCTTGCAACTTACCGATCAGTAATTGTTTTTACATTTATTGTTGACACAATAGCTCAAGTTTCATCAGAGATCGAAATATAGATGTGAAAGTGATTCCGAGGTTCTTCATGGTTGGATAAACTTAACAATGTGCACTACTTAAAGTTTCAGACTTCGTTTCTCACATGAATGAAGCTAGATACTACAATGTTGAAATTGATATGCCTTTCTTACAGTTTGTGCACGTGCATGTGGCTTGATGTTATCATCAAAACATCGAGATAGATTTACAAGTACATGAGACAAAAGCTATCAGTTGCCACGATATAAATATACTTAACAGCTGACCAACCATGTATATTAGGATTTGCATTTAACTCCTGGACCTTGCAGATTAACTCAGCTTCAGCTATTTGTTCTGGAAGGTCTATATCAAATGACTGGATCCCAACTTCAGCACAAGCCTTTCTTTTCATATTTACATAGCTTTGAGAATCCTTCCTGTTGCCTACAATGACAACAGCCAATCCTGGAACCTAAGCAGATTCAAGATGAAAAGCATTAAAATCCACGCTTCGTAAGGGAAATATATAAAAAACCTCAAAATCACATACTAACAGTTGGTTTAGCTAGTTTAATAAATTTAGCATCAGATTTCAGAAGCAAGAATACTAAGTTCCTAATTCGATTAAGAATATGTAGAGCAACAGAACAGCGGATCAAGAACACGTATTTTATCTATAACTCATTCCCCGGTATCTAATAGGAACTGGATGAGGAAAAAGGAACAAATCAAGAAATTCTCCAATTGAAAATTAGCATTTCTATCGCAGAATTGGATACGAAGCAGTATTTCTACCTCTCACTACCCGAATAGGACCTTCTCAATTCATTAGAAAAGGGAACTAGATGAGGAAAAAAGCAGGAACAAAAACACTAGTATACACATGAACTTACCATCGAACTCGAGGAAGCTACTAGGACTTCCCATTCTAAAAGATACGTCTGTGAATTATGCGATAATTCAACTAATTAAGTAACTAGAATAGGATGAGAAAGATAGAGATTGCGAATCGGTACAAACCTTGCCGTATTTCTCAGAGAGTTGACGGACTTCATCGGCTATTTCAGATCGAATGGTCTGGGCGATGGCCTTGCCGTCGATAATAGTAGCCCTGTGATCTGACGGTGACGCCATTTGTAGGCGGAGACGGCGTTGCTTATGAGTTGAGTAGGTGCAGCACAACAGTAAAGTTGCGTAAGTCACTTTCTAAGCCAAACCAACAGGCACACAAATCGACGACGACATTGAAATGAGCCCACGAAAGCTTGACGCGTGGATTCAATGGTAAGTGGCTGTGCATGACCCTCGCCCACCAGATAATAACTTAACTCCTATGATAATCCTTTTATATATTTATTATATACATTTTAATTAATTTATATATATTATAAATTAATTTAAAGCCAAACAACAAAAATATATTTGAAATTCGACTGTCACGATCCTAACAAATTTAAAGAAGCCATTAATTACGTATTATATTCATCAGACATTAGTACATAGCATCAAGAAATTAAAAAGTAAGCTAAATAATTTATTTTCTTATTATACAATATAGAATTATATATATATATATATATATATATATATTAATTTATGTATCTGATACATTAACATAGAAAATATTTTTAATTAGTTGCATCACCGCTCATTAAATTATGTTGCAGAAACTGGTTTAAGAACTCAAGTATGGCCCCAGGAAGCCAAGAACATCATAGTCCTAATGGGTTCTTCTGCAACAAAGCTCCAGTTGCTTCTTTGGTTTTCCTTTGAAAACCAAAGGCTCATACTTCCCCTAGGAGCAGTAGCACAAGTATTTCCCTTGGCATCACAAGTCTGGAGCCTGAGCTTCTCTGCAACTCCAAAGGAAGCTCTACTGGAGTCATGGGTTAGAGACGCACGGTCGCTGGTGATGCTGTGGGGCTTCATATTTTATCTTTACTGGATAATGTTTATATGAAGAAGAGAGTTGTGGAGGGTATTTATACACAAGAAAAAAGGCATCCAAAGCGTAAACTAATAATGGTGTCTTATTATCATGGGGCTAAGATTCCTATCTTCTTGTGGAAGATAGATCAGCTCACACGTTGATTGATTGATTGATGTCTATATATACTCTTGTATATGTTTTCTTTAATACTGATGTATAAATATTTCAAAAAAAATAAAATTAAAGAAGATATTATCCTTGAAGAATTCAGGACAAAATAGTCGAATATAATAATAATAATAAAAAAAAAATGCAAAGATGCCTTTAATTCTTTTTACGTGAAGAAGTTGGAAATTTTCGTTCTAGGAAGCCAACTTTCGAATAAGAATATATGTGTTACGAAGGACACTTGGATCGCTGAAGAATTTATATATATTCCAAAATATAGTTGATGCATATGGGAATAACTGTTAAATTTGTCTTTTTATTGTCATTTTAAATAAATTAATTAAATTGAAGATGGTATGCGACAGGAGGCATGAAAGTTGCTTTCACGAAGCTTGGGCTGCTCGTGAGGCTTTCTGTATTGTTTAATAGGCGAAGCTCATTGCCCCATCTATGTTGGGCCTAATTGGAATACCAGCTTATTGCACTCAAGCCTTACTTATGAACATGTTGAGTTAATGAAGTGAAAATCAAAAGATAGGTGATGTTGAAGATAGATATGGGTCAGAGATATACTGGTCCAAACAAACAAATGATGCTGCTACTGCTACAGGTGGGTGGCTTGGTCAATAAATGACTCTTGCTTTAGCTACCAGTTTCAGTGAGGCCAAGGGCCAAGGTCCCAGGTCCCCCCTCCTCTCTTCTTTCACTGGTGGGACATTTATGTTATGAATACAAGTACCCAGAGTTGGGTAGCTAATTAACCCTTTGGGCCGCATGCTCAGTTGCCCAATAATTATATCAGTTTCCAGTTTCATGTTGACGAGGGATATCATCAGCATCACATATCTTTAATGTCCACCAACAATAACACAAACGTTTCTCTCTATAGAAGCCATATAGAGTAGGTTTCTCTATTAAACTTGTAAAGCTACCATGCTCAAGGAACAAAAATTTCACATGATAGAAGAATATGGGGTTTAGAAATCTCAAGAAACTAATTAACAAGCAGCATATGAGCAATTGATCATCGTGGACAGTACAGAAAAAAATCAGGAAAAGAAAGAAAAGGTGTCGTTGTTCACAGGCTGAACAAATTACGAGATGCATTTGCTTTTGCACTATAAGATTCTCCTTTAAACTGATCTTTTCTCCTTTTCTTTATCGTGAATAGTTCAGCATTTATCGTACATGTTCATTTCATCACTTTCACATCACAAATCTCCCACTATCTTTAATTTGTCACCATTATTATATTTAACCTTCTAGCTATCAACCCAAGAAAAACAAGTTATTAACATTTCATTGATTTTTACGACTGATATATAAACAGACCCAATATATACATGGGTACATTTCCTTATCCAAAGAAAGGGATAAAGTAGGTCATATATAAGTAGAGACAAAACGTAGTGTGTTATATTCTGCAGCAAGAGAGGACCCAAATATATATATATATGTGTGTGAATGATTTATATGAAGTTGGTGTTGTGGACAGATGGAGAAGATAATAGATATTTCTTTGGGTTTGAGAAGGTGATGATTGGATTTAAGCTGCTTGCATTGCTTAATTATAAGTAAACCAGATGGATATAACAATCTTAGACAACTGTAAAAAGAATAGGAGGAGATTGATTGGTCCCAATCAACAGTATGGAGAATAAAAAGAAAAGGAAAATCCTACCGCACAAAATAACTTTTTCTATATATTGATGTCCCTCACATTGAAAGCAAAAGACGTGTACATATATGTTTATTTTAACCAAAGCAAACGTTGCTTTCTAAAAGATAACTTTAAGCATTTTCTAAAGGAAAAAACACACACACACTTGTGTTTACTGTTTAATGAATTTTGATAGAAGGGTACGTACTCCCAATGTAGGGATATTCTGATGATCCTACAGAAATTCTCTTTCGGTGTGCTTATACCCTCCATATATATCATGAAAAAAAGAAATATTTTATTTCCAATAAATCTGAAATTTTAAATTATATTGGTCGATTATGGCGAGTGAGACACGTGTCTTGAATCATGATTTAGGTAAGTTTTGCATATATATATACAGAGAGAGAGAGAGAGGGAGAGAGAGGCAGCAAATTGATACAGCTAAACAATCAGAAAATTATATTAAATTATTAAGAACATCCAAACCATATTTTCAATTCCACTAAACTTGTAATTACAAAATTTATTATAATCCCATAGCCTTTACGCACTACGTCATAGATTACGTACGTATACAAAATTTTCTCACATAATTAAGCATACAGCACCGTTATCATAATCACGAATCACCCCATTGATTGGTTCAGATGGTGGAGGTGGTGGCTGCAGGTACTTCTCATGGTGGGAATACAGATGAGCATGCATGGAAGGAGCGTAGTATGATGCACTAGCACTAGGATAAGATGTGTTGTAGTTTACTCCATAAGCTGGAGAAGCTGCATAAACCATTGGTAGATGATATGGGTATATATGCTGATGTTGTGGGATGTAGTCCATTGACGCCATAGGTGGAGATGGGTTTGGATTCGGAATAGCTGTGGGAGATTTGGCGTCCGCTTTTTCGCTGCAGGAACGATCCTCACCGTCGATCCCATCATTGTTAGGATTACCATTTTGCCCACCTTTCTTCTTTTTCTTCTTTTTACCTCCATTTCCACCTGCGCCAGTAGTAGCTGCAGCAGCCTGCTCGCCCTGGGCATCCAGTGGTTGGTTATCACCACCACTATTAGCGACGTTTTCAGACTTATCTTTTACGTTGTTTTGATCATCGTTGCCGCCGCCATTAGCAGCGTCAATTTCCTGCTTATCATTAGGGTCCTGTTCTCCATTGCTTTTGGATTTTCCTGACTTGTTATCCTTCTTATCTGGATTTTCCGGCCAAAGCTCTGCATGTTTCCCAGACCTTGACAGTTTCTTGATAAGAGTCTGGGCATCGACGTTGCCAGTCACTGTAACCTTATGCTGCTGAGGGTCAATCTGAGTCATATAAACACCTGGTAGCTCATGGCATAATAAAGAATATAAACGCATTAAGAAAAAGGCGAATCTGATGAAGGAAATATCAGAAGAAGAAAGGATAAGAACAATACCATCGACTCCCTGAAGAACTTTCCTGACTTTCTTCCTGCAGCCTTCGCAGTGGATTGAGACTTTGAAGACCCATGTCTAGGAAACAATCGTAGAGAAATTTAGATGGAAGGAAAGCATGCAGGGGAGAGAGGGAGAGAGAGAGAAAGATTAAGAGAAGCACCTGGTATTTCAACTGCTGAGGAGCCCCTTCCTGTAGTTTTGTAGCCATATGATCATCTGAGAGAGAGCTGATTGGGTGTGAATGTGGCGTCTATTATAGAATGCTAATATATTTATAGCGATGTTAGATCCGGGTTCCTACCGATATCGGGTCTGGTTTAGATTTTTCTTTTTTTAACAATTTTCTTAAAAATAATTGAATCCCTAATGAATTATGTTTAAATTAAAAAAAAAAATACTTTGTATTATTTAATCCCATTCAGTTATAAATTAAATTAAATAACCTTAAGCTTCATCTTTGAATCGGTTTTTAGTATGACCAATTAAGCTTGTACTCCTCAAACAGCACATACACTAGACTGTAAACCCACATTTACGCTGAACCTCTCCATTCCCTATTAAGTAATTTTATTTACCATTTTCCTTACATTAAGCACAAATGGATGACTAAAGATAGAGAGCATCTCTTTATATTTAATATTTTCAACATTTAACATTATCCAAAACTCAATTATATATTACCGAATCATATCACATAATAAAAAAAAAAACTTAAATTAATTATACAATAGAACCACATATTACAACAGAACCATGGGAAATTTTCAATTAAAATACAACTTATTTGTTTATATCATAAATATTTACAAATCAGATTAAGTATCTCAAAAATATTATATTTTAGAAACAGAGAAATTAAGCAGATAAATCATTATTTCGATCAATAACAGGTAATTACAATTCTATTTCTAAATGTAATTCAGTTAAAATTTATATTTATCAATATTTCATTTAGTTAATCGTAAACTTATCTAAGGAAAAGGATCAGTAATTGAAAGTTTTTTTTTTTTATTTTTAATTCACATTACCATTTTGTGTTTGTTGCTATAAATATTTTATTTTATTTTTAACAATTATATAATTTATCTTTTCATTCTTAGCATCATGTATGTAAATAGTTTTAATTAAAATGGAGGGACTGAACTGAAAATAAAAAAAAATAAACAATTTTAAGGATTTTCTTGTTAATTATATTCTAATGGCCAATTACTTCTAATTATATGTAAAAACTTTCAATTTTAAGAAAATAAAGATTAAAGGCTAAATAGTATACTTTTTAAAATAAGGTAATAAATAATAAAATCCATAAATAAAATGGTAAAATATGACGTACTTTTATTCAAATACCAGTGGTAAGTTGCAAGCATGTAGCCAATCTCACTCTAGGCTGGTACTCCAGTTAGCTTTTGCCAATACTCGATTGGACATGGGGAAAGAGCAAAACATAAGAGAGAAATGTAAATAAATCAGTGGCAAATGGACTGCACAAAGGCATATAATGATTAGAAAAGAACAAAATAATAAGTACATGAAAGTTACAACTTAAAGACATTTGACAAATGAGGAGCACAGAAGACACCCCCACTAGTCCTATCTTCTCTCCCCAACGTCCTCATCTACTTAACCATCATTATTAATCTCTCTCCTATTTGCAATCAGCGTCCAAATATAAGTCCAGTCATGAGGTTAAATTTATAAGTACATCAACACAACTAACCTATTTAACCTAAATCCAATTTCCCAATAATCAAATTCATATTCCAAATTAGCAAAGCATGAAATAATGCAACTTGCTCGTACATCTGACTAATTCCATGCTACAGGAAAAACGCTACTGATGTGGAACCTAAAGCCCAACAATATTTCCCATCTAACTGTTCTATGATCAGGTTATTCAGCTCCACACGGTTGAGTAGACAACTAGATACCGTGAATTCTAACCAACGCAATGGGGTTTGCCAGAACAATCATATTTTGTCATTTCCATTCAAAATTACACCCTACACTATTCATATTTTTCCATGGATAAACAGGCCCATTTTTTTAGTAAAGTCATAAGAACTTCAAGGAAGAGAATTTTTCAATTACCATCATTGTCTATCCTCATAACTGATATAATTTCTGCATGACCTCTGAGTAGTAGCAATCCTGTTCACATTTCTATAACATTCTTTTCCCTTCTTGACTATAAAAAGTTGCAACAAAACTAGCTTCTTCAGAGAAGAAAAGAAAAGAAAAGAAAAACAGACAGAATGTATAATGTTCACAGTAATAGGAAAACTAAGTTTCAGTCGCATGATAAATTTTAAGCAACTCTAATAGTTTAATGACAAGTATCTACACTATTTTTCATAGAATGCTCACAAAATAAACCTGTGAAAAAACCATGATAAAAGCAGACACTGTAATACTGTTCTTTGAACTAATTTCATCATATAAATAAAGTTTATAAGAAAAAATAAAGGGAAAGGGAAAGAAGCATTTGTAACATTAAATAGATAAAAAAAAGTAATGAACTGATAAGCCCGTGTTATGTACAATATAAAATTATAGCCATCACTTAACAACTTTAGTCTTAAGTAGGACAAGTAGGCTTTTAAATGCAATATCTGCCTACTGAGTATGCTTTCCAGAATAATTTCGTCACTTGTCACTACTGGCACTTAATATTTTCCAATTATTTCAGCGCTAGAGATAGAATCATGCAAGTAGGACAAAACACTGCGATAAAATTTTTTAAAGCAATACATGAATTCTATAATAAAGCAAATCTTACTTATTTTCCACTTTGCATAAGCCAATGGTCTTCAAAGTAAAATTATTGTGGCTTGTGACAACACTTGGCACTCATACTAGCTCTTGCTTGTGTTCTGTGTGTACTGGATGTCCAGTATCATTAAAAAAATACCATGGATATCCAAATCTATGTAAGAATAATAAAATCTAAAGCAGATAAGAATCTTAATGCGGCACACAACCATACTTAAATGGATTTGGCTTACTTCAAATTGGACCAGACAGAGAATTTTCAACAGCCAGGACAAAAGGCAACACCACACACCCAAAAGTGAAAAACTCTTACTCAGCTTGACCAATCAAAACAGCAGCTGGAGATGTGGATGTAATTTTCGACAACGTAAAGAACTGGAATTTCAACTGAATGGAAAATGACTGCAGTGTAAATCATCTCACTGTATAGCTGATAGAAAGTAATAGATATACTGGGATCAAGTAAATCTACTGAAGTAAAAATGCTAAATATTGTAAATCTGAATTATGGGACAGGCTATGTATAACATTGTATTCCACTGGAATCAAGAAAAATGCAATTATTCCTCATTAGATCCGGGTGATAGTAGAGACATGAAAGAATAAAAGTAAAAGGCCAAAACAGAAAATCTTTCAATGAATTCCCCACCAATCTTTCCTATCAACTCCATAAGACTTTGTTTATCAGCAACGTCTTACTCCAAGACGAAGTAGATTTGTGCACCTTCACTAGACTTTATAACATCTTGCAAGATAGGTTTAGCTGAATCTTTACTCAGAGTTCACCTAGAAAATAATTCTTAGAAACTTCAAAAAATAGTAACATTCTTAACATCTCAAGAAAGCAATTCCATCTTTATCATGAATACTCTAATGAGGAATACATATTTGGAATTAGTCTCAAACAGAACCAAACAGCACAAAAAGATCAAATAACTGAATCAACTAGTTTGGAATTAAGGCTTAATTCTTGCTGTTTCTTTCATACTCATAAAAATTGCATTCAAGGTATAGCAAATGACTTGCAAAAGTAAATTGATTGATTCCTTAATCTTGATGTTCAAATAACAAAGTCTTCAATTAAGTTGCTACTTAAAATCAAGGCACTGAATTTGTGGATATCACATTTTAAAAGTCATTCGAAGTTGGCTTAATGTACAAATAACTTGAACTTGATTCTGAAATTTTTTTCCAATAAATAAGATATGCTTGGAAGTATCAAGCACTACAAGTAAACATTTTCTATAATGATATCCCATAAACTATTTTGTATGCAACTACTCCAATTATAACGGAAATCAGAGCTGCGAAGGCTCCTTGTCGTGACAGCCAGAACTCAGACCATGTCAAGGGCCTAGTAACCTGCAATACCAACTTCCGAAACTGTGCTTCCAACTCCTCTAGTGAGCCACAGTTATTAATAACAATGTCAGCTTTAGTTCGCTTTAGATCCAAAGACATCTGAGCATTTATCCTATTTCTAGCATCTGCCTCACTGATTCTATCTCTTGCCATGAGTCGCTGAAGCTGTGTTTCTGTATCAACCCATACAACAATAATGGGCTTTGTCCATTTATCCAACTTGGCCTCAAATAACAAAGGTATATCGAGGACAATCACCTTACACCCCCTCAACCATAGTTTCAAAATTTCACAAAAGATACCAGAGGATATATAATGTGCCAATAGCCTGCAAGGACTCAAAGAGCAAAATTTAAAGAAAGTGACAGAATATGCAAATCCATGACAGTTGTTCAGTACAAATGTCCTGTAATGTATTACCAAAAATATCTTGGCAGCTCTAGGCAAAGCCAATAACGCTTTATTAGCATAGTATTCAAGACGATGAGATTATACGCCTGAAATTTGACCTGGACAATTAGAAAGTCACAGGTATAATTCGACATTTTTTCAACATTATTTAGCATCTTCTTGGTGATCATGAATGTAATTTACTATGATATGACTGCCAATTTTGAATCATCAATGGAGTTGGACGTGAATTGCTTCATAAAACTAATTCAGATCAATTGAACAAATTACTTGCCCCACTGAATGTATACTTAATCTGTTCCTATTTCAATCAATAAATGAGGCAGAATGATTAAAAGTACACAACTTAATTGCAATTTCAAAACATAAGAGCCAATCCCCAGACATTTAATCCCTTATTTTTCACCACATTTGAAGGTCCAAGTTCCAAGATAAACCAGTTATAATCGTATGGAAAAGTTAAGACAAGATAATTAAATTTAATATTTAATAACCCTAGTTGGACATGAAATAGGTGGCAATACTTTTATATTTTAATATACTTGTTCATCCATTAACGTAATCAATAAATTTTTTTGTTGTTGATCAAACACCCAATGGAAACTGAGTACCGATTAAGAAGTTGGCGTTTGGCAGGATCTGAGAAAACAATCTGGCCCAGTTTTGCCCTATCAACTTCTCCACTAGCTTGCAAGATATCCTCTCCAAATGCTGACACAACCTTATTATAGCCACCAGTATCTTTCTTCAAAACACTCTGCACAGAGTACTAGCTATAAGTTCCAGGATAGATGCCAACAAAGGGAAAGCTTTAGTACAAAGCAGACTATGATCAATAGACAAATCATATGATGATAATGTAAAATTCTTGGGCATTGTATTCCGAGAATTCTATTTAAAAAAAATAGTACCATAGTCATGTTAATTAGTACCAGGTGTGATTTTTCAATAACTCAGGATATCAGCAAAAAAGGTCATTTGTCAGAGACAGAGTCACTATTTTGTAGAAAAGCCTAATAGTATAACCTCAATATTAAGTAACCCAGGACATTCTTAATAACCAAATTCCCCCTCCCCCTCCATAAGAGTACAATTGATACAAGCCTAGAATAGACAAATATACAGCACAGTAGCCAAAAAGGGAGGACCAGTTGACTGAAGGATTGGTAACCTGGAAAGGGCGACCGAATTGAATGTGGGTAGAACACAATCCGATCACAATTTAATTGAGGATGACCTCCAGAAGCAACTTCCCTTCTCTCACCCAAGCATGGAAAGTGGAATTAAACGAATTGCAATCATTAATTTTTTATATTCATTAAAGAAATTAGACAGTAATTTTAACTATATGTTTTATTTAAATTTCTGAATTAATAAGAGGAAAGTATTAAATTCCTGAAACAATTGTATGTTCCAAATAAGAGTAAAAAATCTGTGTATTTATATGTGGAATTAAATAGAAACAAGGGAAGAAAAAGAAACTTAAGTCCTTTCTTTTCTTTTCTTTGAAATAAAAGGTTGCGAGCTCCCTTCTGAGCTTGTATCGTGTATCACCATAGGTTGAGAAAAAGAACATAACCAGCCTCGTCAACAATGCATGTGAATTTGATTTGTCAAGACTCGAGATGAAGAAATCATAATCACATCAAATCCACCCCTTGGGGATTTTCTGTGCCCTAATAAGTCTGACCAATGCTGTAGCTACCACCATTGCAATGACAGAAAGAAAAAGAGGGAAAAAAAAACCCCAGCAGTATTATCACCATCACAGCCATAACAACAAGCACAGACAAAAACATTCACAATCATGATATACACAATTAATTAAAATTGATAATGATTCAATTACGAAGCATATGCAATATGACAACACCTTGAAAAAAAAATAATTCAGCTTATTTTTAGCATTAATCTAATAATTCAGAATTAAAATCTGTAACTTTTAGTTTTATCAAACAATCCCCTAAACTGATTGCAGTCACTAGATGTTATAATTATTTTGTAGTAAACTTGGTCATTTCCACGGAAACCTTTGATGATCGCTCAGAGTTGACTAGAAGGATAGGCATAGCTCACGGAACTCACTCCAAATTTAAGTCGGTGAGACAGAATAACAATAAAGAAGCATCCGATGGCATTCCAAAATAACATGAACAGGAAGTACAGTTTCTGATAGTAAGATCCGAGTAAGCCCTAATTCCATTTGAAAAAAATGAAAACAATGAAACTGAAAAATGCCCAAATTGCATAATCGCAGTTAGCTTTTGAAATTCTCTAATGCAGTTGACCAGAATGGACAGAATTAAAATGTAAAAAGGAATCATGGAATTACATAGGTTAAAGACATGGAGAAAGTAAATAAAGAAGAGCAGAGGAAAAGTTTGAAGGCATACACGAGCAACGATATCGGCGTCAACAACGGGCATCCCGATGGACTTAAAAAGGTTGGAGACCGTACTTTTCCCCGACGCAATTCCGCC
>CAOGCB010146287.1:0-17909 GCA_948266635.1 Cnidoscolus chayamansa
AATCTTAGTCCAAAAACATTTTTTCCTATGAGCCCTCACCATGGTTCTTTAGCTAAAGTAGATTGTTATAGACTCAACTTGGAACAAGCCACTTCACAAGTTCTTTGCTAACAACCAACTTCAACATCAATCACAAAAAACAGATGGAACTATTGGTTGTCTATGACTCAAAACCTTCACTATCAATCAAATTGATACTTGTTTTCTCATGACAAGAAGGAACAACCACAATCTACAAGGGAAGGGGAAGGCAACCTATTTAAACTATTTTAGTAGAAAAGTATAGAGATTTTTTTTTATCAAGTTTCGTTATATTATTTATAATTACTTTCTATTTAGGTGGTTACTCTGACAAATAGATATTTATATAATTAATTCATAATATTATAAAAATTCATATTAAAAATCTTTATGTAATTGTATATGTATTCATAGCAATAACATATTTAAGTTTAATATTTATTTATATAATATTATTAAAGAATAAGCTATTTTTTTAGTTATTATATCCATAATTATACATATTTGATATTAATTTATAGTAATTAAAATTGATTCGGGAATCCATTAAATATATTTTAAGTGATCTTGCACGCTAAAATTTATTAATAAAATTCATGAGCCTTTACTAGCAAATCATTATTACTTATATGTTTTTTTGCTAGATATGAACAGAGAAGACACTAAATATGCTGCAAAAATACAAACAAAATAAAAAAAAAATTATACATAGTTAATATTATATGATTAAATAATATAATTAATTAAATATAAAAAATATAAATTTTTAAAATGAAATAATAAAAATTTAAAAGTATTATTAAATAAAACATATAATTTATTTATAATTATCGAGTTAAATAATTAAATTTTTTTGAATTAAAGGTAGTTAATAGTAATTTACCAAAAAAATTTCTAATTATTAATTACAGTAATAATCCTGTTGAAACCCCTTTAATTAAGGAGTAACGCAGCCAAGCGACGGACTCCCTAAGTTAAGCTCGCTCGCTCGCTCACTCACTCACCCAATCCAAGCCAATGCCAAGTCCGTCCATGTCATCGCTGCACTCTCTTCTCCTCCTCCCACTGATTTCTACGATTTTAAGTACGACCAATTCATTCACTCGCTCTCTGTTTTTTTTCCTAGAAAGCTCACACACCACACTCCCATGGTTCCCTTTTGAGACTATCACTGGAGTGGAATTGTTTTGTTCGGGAAGAAATAGCATGGAAACACTCGATTATTAATATTATTAGGTTTCTAGGCAATCGGACATGATTTTTTTTTTTGGGAAGAGCATTTTCAGACTCGAAGTAAGATTTTAACCGAATGTTTCACTATTTTGTTATAGGTTTGGTTGTAGCTTCAACTGATGGAGGTTTCTGCTCCGCACCCTCAGTATTCGATGAGGGAAAAGATTCCAAATCTCTATACTGGAAAGTTACAAATCCCACTCTTTCCCCTTCTCACCTCCAAGGTTAGTATTTTTCTATGAACACTTTTTTCTAAAAATAAAATTATATAATGTATAATCGAACCCATTTTTGCAATATTGTGCAAATAGAAATGTACTTGCTGATTTGTAAAATTATTAAAAGTTGCAGTGATTTTCAATCGTTAGGACGTTTCTTTTTTGGATCCTAATAAGAAGAGAAGAAAAGTAAAGAAATGGGGTTGTGCTTAGGAAAAAAAAAGCTTCCATCATCGGTTAATCTGTCTGTTTTATGAAATTTCTTGGATCAATCGGAGGGAATATAAATATTTAGACTCTGAAAATTTTAAAGAATTATTTTGTGGTAAGAGCACAGTTTTTATAGTTATGAATTCATTGGAAGTGTTGGTTTGAGTTTACCGATTCCTAACTGGTCACAATTGCTAAGTCTTTTGGTTGGGAATGAAGTTAAATGCACATGGCACTGAAAATCAGATTTAAAACAAAAAAAAAAAAAAAAAGGAGAAGAAGAAGAATGTAATGGTCCCAATAATAAGCTTTTACTTTTTTTTTTATGTGCTTTTGTCATTTTCTTTGCAATAGCCACATTCTTGTAGAATTGTTTGTGTATAAAGTTGTAAATGAAACATAACTGTTGAATTCAAAGTGATCTATAATCCCACTTCTAAATGAATAAAGATAAAAGGAGAAATTTAGTCTTCCATTTGTGTTAAATCGTAGAAGGATGGACAAATAACTGGTAATTACAAGCTTGAAAGGATATGCAAACTTGGGCCTCTATCCAAAAGCATAGTATGGGCTTAACTGAAATAGCCAGTTAGGCTCCATCAAGCTGAGCATTTGATTTATAGGATTCCAGGCTATTGACATTTGAGGATTGTGATTTGTTTTCCCCTTTCCCATCCTTAAACTCGGCAATCAAGGTCTACTGTATGTTGGGGCCGAATTAGATCCATCGTCACGGTGGTAGACTTTGGAAATTAAGAAGGGATTCAGGTCTTTGGCTTAAAGAGTATTCATTTTCTGGGAGCTGGAAATCAAAACCAATTGCTTCATATGTATTTTTCCTTTTGTTATTCTTGTTTGTTCACTAAATAGACTGCCCATGGAGAAGTTTAGTCATCTAAAATTTAATTTGGTTGTTTCTTGGCAGATTTGCCAGGTTTCACGCGCAGTGTTTATAAAAGAGACCATGCTTTAATGACACCTGAAAGTCATGTATTCAGTCCTTTACCTGATTGGTACTTGCTGCTTTGCATTTCCATTTGTTGTTTGAGAATATGAATTTATGCTTGTTTGCTCATTTAAATTTATTTGGTAGGACCAATACATTAGGAGCTTATCTAATCACACCAGCTATGGGCTCACACTTTGTGATGTACTTAGCAAAGATGGAAGGTTTGTTTATATTTGAGCTGTCAATTATTTAATTTATGCTTTTTATGGTCATTCTTCATGGATTCTAGATTCTAATATGATTTATGTCCAATGATTCATGTGCTGCACTTTAATAAGATAAAACAATATAACTGTTTCTTAAGTTGAAGCTGTCACCTGGTTCTCTGATCACATAACACTCATCACATATATAGGGTTGTTAAACTTGCTTCATTAATCTAGAATTGGTAATTTGGTAGAGTATCTCTGGTTGTGGTCAACTTTGACTGAAATCCAACTGTCTTTCTAAATTTTCTTCTTTTTTCTCTGTGATCAGTAGCTCTGGCTGCAATCCTGTGGCTGTAGTAATGATGTTTACATGACTAGGCTGAATATTTTTCTCTTGCAGATGGCACAGGGATACTTTTTAGGAAATAGTAATAGTTAATTTTCTAATCATTAAAGCATAAATCTTTTGATAACTTTTTCAGTGTTGATAATCCATTTCCCCCATAATCTGTAATTTAAGGGAAACATCTGTGTTTTGTGGCATTCATGTGAAAAACATGATATAAAAGTTTATGCCTGCCTACTAAATTGGTTTATTATTATTGGTCAATTAATATAAGGTTCATGTCTGCAGGAAAATCGAGATCAGGGCTCCCTCCTCATGATGTAGAGAGGTATGTTAATTTTTATAAGTTTCTATTTTCATGATCAATTGAATACTCCAAGTATAATTGTGTCTAATACTTATTTTCTTCATATGCTTATTAGGTTCATATTCGTGGTTCAGGGTTCTGTGACTCTCACTAACACATCTGCCAGTCACAAACTAACGGTAAGAGCGTCTGATATAATTCATTAACTCCATGTGAGCACACACTGGTACATTTGTATTCGTGAAGCTCTATCTTTTAGCTTTAGTTTTCTAGTTTGTCTTTGAAGGCCGTACAATTTTAATGTAATAGCTGTGGTTGTATAGGTGGACTCATATGCTTACCTACCTCCCAATTTTAAACATTCTGTGGAGTGTGATGCATCTGCTACTCTTGCTGTCTTTGAACGAAGGTTCGTTTTGTTGTAAATTATGGTTAAGACTAAACCAAATAAATAGTGATTTCTCATTTCTTTTGAGTTGTAACTGTATGTGTGGAGCAGCCTTGTTAATAGCATTTATGTTCTCGAAATTGGTTGAATACTCTATTTTTCTTGTCAAGATATAATATCAAGATATTGTTAAGGCTAATTATGATTGGTTCATAAACCATTTACAATTACTACTTATTCTCCTCAAGTTTAGCTTATTGAAATGTTCTTAATAACTGGAGCCCCAAATCCATCTTTTATCCTTCTAGGTATGCTTCTCTGGACAATCTAATTACTGAACTGATTGTGGGTTCAACAGACAAGCAGCCACTTCTTGAGACTCCAGGGGAGGTAAGTTGCAAGTATCATTTTGTTTTTCTCATAGTTTCAACTTAAATGACACTCGGAGAGGATTTAGAGGACCAAACATGGATTTAATTGCTAGTCAGCTTTTAAAGATGGAAATTTTCTTTATATTCTTGAGCCATATCATACATTTTCAAAATATCTTAAGTTTTAATATGGAATCTACGCTCAGAAATATCTTAAGTTTACTATGGAATATCCTTTGATTGTTTTAGTAAATATTTTTTTGTTGTGCTAATTGCTAAATGACATTTCTGTATTTGTTGACAGGTTTTTGAACTTAGGAAGCTTCTTCCCCCATCATTGCCTTATGATTTCAATATCCATGTAAGTTATGAGTTGTTTCCCAAGTTCAATCTTTATTCCATATGGTTTAAATGAAAGTCCACTAAACTTGTTTTTCCCTGTTGAGGTGATACATTTAGGCTTAGTTGTTGTTGCTGTCTTTTACTGAGGTGATAAATTCAGAATTGCTGGATTAGACATGGAATTTTGAATCCTTCTGGATGAATGCGTGGTGGTTGGAAAAATATGAGATTGCTGATTTGAATACTTTATGCACTAGTTTTCAGTGTTTGTGTCTTAATATTTTGAAATATAAGTCACTGCACTAAAGCATACAAGTTAGGGCCTTAAATCAGTTTAACTTATTACAGTTGCCAGTTGGAGCTATTGCTGGTGACTCAGATTTCTATGAGCTGGAATTTCTTTTATCATTATTCTTTTTTGAATTTGAAATGGTGTATGGTCAAGTACCTAACATGGAATGTAGGATTGTATTTGTAGTGTATCAGTGGGACTTTATTTTGCAATTGTTTGAAACCTTTTTCTTTTATCATCTTTGATTAAATTTATGCATATAAGCCCTTTGGTGACATTTCATTCTCTTTCACATTAAGATTCTCGACTTCTTGTAATGCAGATTATGGATTTTCAACCTGGTGAATACCTCAATGTGAAGGTATGCTTTCTTTCTGATTGAATCTGATCTTTCATCTCGAAATGTGCCTTCTATTTTTTACTCATTTAAATAAGAAAAGTCCTATCCAACATAAAGAAGAAAAAGAAAAAAGAAGCAGCAATAGATAAGGATAAGACTGAAAATATATTGCTCCATGAATAACACTTCAAGTATAAGAAACCATCTTGTCCTATGAAACTGCGAGGGACAAAGTCTGGTTTTGAAGAGCACATATTCCTCTCCATTAAAATACTTCATAAAACTGAAAAAAAAAAAAAAGAGAAGAAGAAACAAAGACAGCTTTAGCATCTTTCTCACCAAACTTTCTTCATATTGGACAAGCTGAAACGCCAGACTGTACTTATGAAATTCTCATCAAAAAGACCAAAAAGGGCAGTTTCAAAGCTCTGAAGCAACTGCAGAATGTAAGAACAAATATTAATGGGACTCTTTATGGTTATAAGAATAATGTATAATCAAGAGACAAAACCTGGTTAAGCCTTCTTTTCGGCAAAAAGCACTAGTACCATTTAGAGAATTACCTAGTGACACCTTAGCTTTTCAAATTCGTTTCAAAAGCTTAGGTTTAATTTTTTTTTGTCTATACTGTTTCATTCCTTGACCTTATCAATTCAATGGAGAAAGAAAAGTGAACACAGGATGAGAAGATACCCATTTTTTTAGTAAAATATTCAACTAAATTATGGTCATTCTTCAGTCAGATCTGATTTGTGGAGTGAATATGAAATGTAGCCATGTTTGATGTGTCAATCATGATGCTGAAACTTTTCCAGGAACTGTTAGGCTTCTCTTTGTATATTCTTAGCTTATTTCTTAAAAAGTCCCATCTTCTCAGTATTTTTTTCATGTTTCAAACATGTGATATGGTACCTTTCTCTCCCCTTGTTTGCTTGCTTCACAGGAAGTCCATTATAATCAGCATGGTTTACTGCTATTAGAGGGACATGGTATTTATCGTCTGGGTGATAGCTGGTATGAGGTTATTCTGAAGTTGCAACTACGATACTTAAGAGTATCACTGCTATTTTCTTAAGAATTTCTGTACTGCTAGCTGCTTCCTTAAATGCTTATGGGATTTGTTCTGCATTTTACATACACTTGAAAAAGTAGCTCAAATTTTACTGCTTTGCTAGGAAAAACGCAGTATTACATGCATGAGATTGGGAAAACACAGATGTTATATTTATTTATTTTTACTTGATTCACTTCATAAATGATAAGTTCTTTTATATCTATATTTGATACACATGGAATTCTCATTTTTCTGAAAATCAAACAGCTGAAAGTATTGCGACTTTTTGGAGCATTTTTTGATGTGCACATGGGAATAATTCATGCCTTCATGTTAGAGTTAGTTCCTCCTTTGTGATTAGTGTTTGTTCTGTATGTGCCCAATTCCCATTACTATGACCCTGCAGGCTTGCGAATATCTTTGATGTATTTATTGCTTTAACTTATATGCCTGCTTTTGATTTGCCCTTTTCTGCCATTTTCTACTTCAGTCTGTTCTTAAGGCATAATTATATATATTTTTTCGTTAGGTATCCAGTCCAATCTGGTGATGTCATTTGGATGGCCCCATTTGTGCCGCAGTGGTAAGGAAGATAAAGATCTCTATTTCTCTCTCAGAAACACATGCTAAATATAATATGCCTTCAATGTTTCAAAAATCTTATGGGCAAAGATTTATATTTTATTACAATTTCAGGTATGCTGCACTTGGTAAAACCCGGTCACGGTATTTACTGTATAAAGATGTGAACAGGAATCCATTGTAATGACTTGCAGCAAGAAATTGGAATTGGGCGTCATTGAACATTCTGGCAGAAAAAGGTCATGCCCATAAACAATTGCAATGGATGTACGACACTGACAGTCATTCTTGTGTAATTTGCTCATGGTACCAGAAAGCGATCTTGTAGAACTTATTTGGTAAATAAATTGTCATTCTGTCCTCTTGTAAAATAAAAGATTCTTGAACATTGGTGGATATCATCTGTTGATCATAAACCTGCATATACTCTAGTCAGCTATATTTTAGTTTACATTGCTTATGATTCTACCAGAAGATCTTTCCTGGGGACTTATAACTTGTGACTGCAAAATTTATCCTCTCAAAATTTAAAATCAGTGAACTTGAGAACCGATTTATATGAATCCTTGTGGCAATTCATCTGGTTTCTACATTTGATTAGAATTTCAAGCTGGGAAGTTAATGTCTTGCAAAATTTGAAACCTCTGATATGCTTCTTGTTTAATTTAATTAATTTGTCTGATGAACAATTTCCATTGGGAAAAGAATCTGAAGCTACAATCTACTGAAAATTGATTCTCCCAGGAACTTATAGACCATGAATACGTTATTACCGCATGTCTCTGTTGTGTGGTACATTATTTTAAAGATAATAGCAAGTTTCTGAAGCCAGCTAAAAATGTGTTTCTATAGGTTCCCATCAACACCGAACTCCTGTGCATTTGAACGAGCGAGAAAATCGTAAAGGTAAGCTTGTATCCTCACATCAAGTCTGAATTTGTTTGTGATGGATCTAAAACCTATATTTTCTCTAAGGTCCTATGGCGAAAAGACCATTTTATTTCTTGTTCAAAACCTTTGATTTCTTTTATATGATTAAATCTACATCTGCACTCCCAAGTCCTGGTTTCCCATAGGACACTCAAGAATGATTTGCTCTTCTTTGAAATGTAATCCATGGGTCCCAAAAATGGCATTGTCGCAACCTTTTGCCTAATAGTAGCACCTTAAATTGATCATCTCGAAACCAATATTATATAGATAAATGTGTAAAGTCTTCCATCATGCTAATAGAGTAATGCAGGAGTCTAAACACAGGCTTGAGTACCATAGTCGCAATTCCAACATGAAGAATGTGTTAGATTAGACGCTGATTTAGTCCTGAATTTGGGCTTGACAAGCCAATCAAATGCACCGAGTTTAACATAATGAAGATGTTCCTCTTAGTGAAAGCATATTAGAGAATTTGGAATTCTTTTGAGTTAATTATCATCAAATTTTGTGCTTAACCTTTCAAATGCCAACATCCCAAAAACATTATGGTGATTGGTGGTTGTTGTATTATAGAAAGATTGATTAATAGGCTGCCACGTGACACTCGAAACATCTCTAGGAATAAACCCAAGTGGAGGATACATTATGTAGGACATTAGTGATCTCACATGGAATAATTTATATGACAAAGCTCTCTCTCTATGTAAATATATATTGAAAATTTTAATAATTGTAATTATTTATATGTCAACTTATTGTTAACTTAGCATTTGATATTTATATTGGGATCCAACCCACAAATTAAGAAATGGTTGAATGTGGCTTGAGAAGCAGTGCACCACCACCGACCCATTCTCTTCACCACTGCTTTCTCCATTTTGCATGAAGATCTTTGGGTTGATGCCCTCAATCTCATTATCAGCCTTTCTCATATGAGAATATCATGTGATAAACATTATCTCCTTTTTTTGTGCCAAGCAAATCAAAAGTTGACTATCTTTTCCTTTCCAATTAAATTACTTGTTTAAAGCTATCGTTATGGGCATAATATGTCCCATAATTCCCCATTTTTTTGGTGTTCAATCCCTTTTTAAGTGAGTCTCACTTTTGTTAATTACTCAACTCTCTTTACTAGGATCATTACTTAATATGTGTATCTTTGCTATGTTTATGCGTTACTCTACTTACCATAAATAATGTTTATTTTTTAGATTAGAAAATATTGTTCTTCAATGCCTTTTCTCCACTTATACACCCAACCACCTCTTTTATGTATTTATTTTCATTTTATAATTATATAATGAATTCTAAATATTTAAAGATGTTACATTTTCTAATTAGTATGGAATATGTTCTTTCTTTCTTTATTTGTAGTAATTAAAACTCTTCTTTCTTTAGTATAAATCTTACTATATTATAAATAATTTTTTGAAGTGATTATTCCTTTGTACATACCCATATTTACATCATTTTTATGGCTTCTTTTTTTAATGATTTTTTTTTGTATATTTTATGTTATAATTATTTCCCATAATACTTTATATCTTCAAAATTACATCATGCTAAGTATATATATAACTTCATTAGTTTTGAATTATTTATCTCAGATAATGACACATATCCCTCATCACAGCACTAACCATCTAGGCTAGAAATCTATCTAGTGTTTATAATCAATCATACCTAAGATAATGACACCACCAAGTATATAGGCAATAAAAATCACCCTACACACACACACACACACACACTCTTATTTAATTCATTATTGATTATGACATTATATAACGACCTAATTGGATAACGAAATAAAAACCCTTCCAATCTGTTTTATTATGATTTATTTCCGCCCAAAAAAGGTGGAAAAGTTGATGTTAATGGCGCTTTTATGGAAAGAAAAATAGTAAGAAAAAAATAAAGTGATTTAATTAGGATGAATTAGTTCATTGATCCATCAAATAAGTTGGTTGAAAATGACTTTATTCTGGGTGGAAAATTAATGCCGAAAGAAGCCTAATGAAGATGCAGATGACTAGAGATATGTTTTAACCCCTTGTGCTTTCCACCCTGAAATCTGTCTTATGCGAACTTAAAAGTGTTCAATATGTTTGAGCAATGGCTCTTGTAGAGCTTGAAACACTCATATACATACCCTTTTCTTTTCAATTCTGATATAGTTTATCCATGCAGAAAATGCAAATATATCACTTTTCATTGGCGATGCTGCGCATGTGAGATAGAAATTATTAGATATAGTGCTGCGTGGATCATGTCCATATTATTTTATTCTATTCTTTGCTTTTGTTTTGTTACTAGAAAATGGCAGCTACCTTGGAGGTCTCCTTTTACTGATGTGAAGGACCATATCTCGATTAAATTATATTAGATTTATCAGGTTTTTATTACCTTTCTATTTTACAAAAGCAACCTAGTAAACTGAATGTTCATGTATCTCTGTCTTTGCCATGAAACTCCTTTTCCTTGTCACCTTTTCTTTTGTCTATATGCTAATGACTTGTCATGTTTGCTAGTTTTTTTTTTATCTATTTATTTTTCATTCTTTGTAGTGGATCTGCTTGATTTTGCTGTTTCTGTGTACAGAAATGTACCTGCAGCCAATGGAAGACATGGATGGGCCTGGTAAAAAAACAAATAAACTAGACAGGATATCAACTTGAAAACAAAAAGTATTATCTTCTGGTAAGTTGTGTATACGTCTACTTAGCATTTGGAAAGCATCCATTATATAAAGTTGACTTAAAAAGAAATGAACAATCTCCAACTTCTTGGATTTTAAAAGAAACCCACTACCAAATGTTTTATACATACATATCCCAAATAGGAAACAATGCAGATACTGCATGACGTAATTATCCCATTAACTGGATTACCCATTGAAGGAAATGATTGCTAGTGCAAGGCTCTCACACTCAACTCAATTAATTAAAATGTACAAGAACAAAAGGTCTTGAGCAAAAGTGGCACAAGGGTTTGGCCTGGCTAGGTCTCTTTATATTTATATATTCTGATCTGTATCAAGTCACTAATCTATGGCCATTTGATCACTCTTTTGCCAAGATGAGAGAAATGATGCGGTTGTGTGAACAGGCCTATATATCTAGATTATATTCCACCCTTAATTTTTGGCTTTTGTGTATAGAAAATTGAGCCGGCAATGAAGTTTATAATCATTTCCTTAAGAAATGCTGCCATTTTCTTCTATATAATATGAGCATGATAGTCATGTGAAAGGGATTTAGACCTGCTGGAAGCCATAATGCCTTTGAGAAAAGCGTAGTGCAGTAAAGGTGAGTACTAGTACTAGAAAAAATAGTTTTGGTATAAATACTTTTTAGCGTAACTCGAATTCAAAATTTCACAGTTTTAAAGGCGATTTTAATATCGATGTAATTAAAAAAAAATCTTATTTAATTTACATAATCGCATTGAGTGATATGAGAAGATGCTTTATTGCTATATATAATATAACTCGATGCCAGTCTCTTAGTGGGGACCTTTTGCATGGATTGCTTGTATAATGGACTTTCCCCAGCTTGATTAACAAGGACGAAAGTGTGATGAGTTTCATTAATTAATTGTGTCTTTCTGTACTTAAGGAAGCATACATTGAATCTGATCATATTAAGTAGACATGATGTCACATATTGCATACTTAATAACTGCAATCAATGCGAATCCGAAAGTACATAGCCTCTAATGACAATTATATATGCTTAGTTCACATTACATTCAATATATAAGACCATTAAGAATATTAAATTTAAAAAAAAAATTGTACTGTATACTGTTGTAGCTTCTGAAAATCCCAAAAGCTATATGTATATTTACATATGTATGTATATATTTGAGAAATATTTAAGGGATAAGTGTATGCTAGCTACTCAATGGCATCTAACATATGCACAAGACAAAAGCACTTTTCCTTCTTTATTTTGACTTTGTGGAGGTTCCAATACTGGCTTAAGATATTCTAAACCTAAATGGTGGCAATTAATTCTCACACTAGACCTTCATTTTTTTCTGCAAAAATTATATAAAAATCTATTGATATTCATAAGATTATTAAAATAAAAAAATAACTTAACTTCACGTTTGAAAAAGATTAAAAAAATGTCTTGAAAATCCAAAATATATATATATATATATATATATATATATATATATATATATATATATTTCTAAAAAGTAATCTTGAGGAGAGGTGAGGAATAATTAAGGTCAATGGAAAATTGAGAATGACCCACTTGAGAAAATGGAAAGCAAAATTCTTGAATTCTCTTCCTCAGTGAAATTTGACCACAGAAAAAGAGAAATCTCAATCATCTCTAATATGCTTATGCTTCCCTTAGTTTAATTATGTGAATATGCTCACTACTGTATGATATGAGTTTTAATTATGAGAGATTAATGGCTATGAATGTACCACATCTCTCTCTCTCTCTCTCTGTGTGTGTGTGTGTGTTTAAAGCTGAACAGTAATGTAGTCAGGAATTTTTTAAACACAGGGATGTGCATGACAAGATTTTAATGGAAACCCACATCATTAATTAGTGAGAACAAGTTAGTCATTATATATATATATTAAGTTGGACGAACACTTTTAAGCCTACTCATGTTAGTGCTCATTGTCCATTTGATGATTTTTGTTATGGAATGTTAGGGAAAGTGATGTAACAAATAGCAGTCACTTTCTTTCTTCTCCTTCCTTTCCTTTCCTTTCCTTTCTTTTCTTTTCTTTTCTTTTCTTTTCTTTTCTTTCATATCATATATTTTCTGGAAAATTAGGTCATGTTTAGACCAATTGCATTTCATAAATGTAAAGAACGAGTTTCTTTTTATTTCTGAGAATAATTTAATTATATATATCTAATTGTCAATAAAATAGAGTAAATTTACTTTTTTTTTTATAATAAAAATGGATCAAAATAAGTCATTATTTCCTTTTTTTTAATGATTTTCATATTCTAGATTTAGTATATATGGTTTAGATTGAACCCTAAATTTCATTATTAAAATTCTTATTTTTTTTATATATATTTCAGTTTTTTTTTCTAGAATCACGAATTTATTAATGTAACTTCTGAATATGAATTGATTTACATCACTTTCCATAATGTATACTATGTGAATTGACCACAATGATTAAAAAAATTTTCAATGCAATAATCATAATGAAAACTTGTTAAATTATAATTAAGTCAATGACGGTAATTATGATGCAGAGGATTATTTAATATATTTTTCTCTTTTTTATTTTTATTTTTCTTCATTTTATCATTTTCATCTTCATCATTTTTCTCTCTCTCTAGTTTTCTTTCTTATATAATAACTTTCTTCTTCTGATCTTTATAACATTTTCTAGTCCTAAATAAATACTTCAATAGATATTTCTACTTAATTTGTTTCTTAAAACATTTATGTGCATGCTTATTCATTTCTCTTTGAGCAACAAAAACAATGAAAGGCTTCCATGTATAAAATTAGAAAAGCACAATGTGGAGGCAAATCATATATATGTGACTGGCTTCAAATTCTATCCTCTAATTATTTTGATCATTAGCTAAAATTATCCACTTAATTTCCTAATCATTTCACTTGGAAAGTATAGATATGATTATGTTTAGATAATTATTAACCACATTAATTGAAGCATTACTAAACTCCAGATGCTTCCCAATCAAAGTGGTGTGCACCTGGATAGCTTATCCTCCACACAGTGATGAAATCCAGGTAGAATTTTTGATATGCCAGAATGAAAACATGGCCCCAAAAGGATCCAAATTCTGAAGCCTTCCCATGTTGACACGTGTGTATATGCGATAGTGAATGTGCCATGGACCACTCAATCTCACCTGATTAATTTTTTTTTTTTTTCCCAGCAATCTTTACTTTTAGATCACTGTGAGTAAAGATGGTGAGATGGTGACAGTGGGTTTTAGCAGCACCAGCAAAAGTCATGTATAGCTATCTAGGGAGAATAAAGGATGCCTTTTGACATGAAATGGATATATGCTAAGGGAGAAGACGAGGAGAGAGATCAAGATCAATCACTAGCTAGAAAAAAGCTAGAGGGCAGGAGATAAAGCTTCCATGGTGGAATTGGTGCACCACCATATGATATCTCATGATATCTCCCACTTGTTGATTTTTAATAGGATTTCGACTCTCATCTCTAACCGTTAACTGCTATAACTGATTCCCATATCCACTTTTTCTTCCTTTTATTGATAGTTATATGGGAAGCTAGCTTGCTGTAGCTAGTGAAGTATCTTGATGTATTCTTGTCATTGGATATGCTAACCCCCTTAGAAAAGGCAAATGGGTTGTCTTGACTTCAAAGAAAAATGGGATAAAATCAGAGTCTATTTCACTTTCTAAATCTCTAAAGCCGAAAGGAACCCTTACGCTTGAGATGGGTATATACCCTATAGATCTATAACATTTGTTAGTTCGAAAAGGACTAGTACATTCAAGTAGCTAGTATAGATATATCATGCAAGATCTTGATCATAACTAAGAAGATGAGCAAATGATATTCCAGATGATTAGAAATGCTAATATTCAAATGCATCAAAACCGAATGATTTGGTTCTGAATTGACATTTCAATGCTCTTCCACTTTCCTGATACTTCTACAAGCTAGAGAATAAGAAATTTTCTATATATGTCATGAAGGTTAAACCTACCCACTGACACTCTAAAAATGCTATTACATTTATTAATGACAAGAGGAACTGAGCTAGTTAATAAAATAGTGCAAGTGAAGTTTGATGACTTCAAGATGAGGCCAAAGAGATGCTTATTAAAATAAATAAAAGAAAAAAAAAGAGATGAGGATAAAGAGACATTAGAAGACATGAGCATTTATATACTTGCATACTAAAGTGTTTTTCTTTTCTTAAACTTCTTTTGTTTCTGAACCTTAAGATTTACAATTATTTTTTGATTTAGATCTTCACCATTATCTTAATTTCCCTTCAAAAGGTTTTAAATAAAAATAACAATAATAGCCTCAACATTAAGTGATTATAATTTATAGAAAAATTCTTATATACATTGAAGTAAAATATTATTACATAGATGTATGAACTGTGGTATTTTTGAAGAAACATAATCCAAATACCTGAATGCAGTTGCAGGATCAGAGTTTCACTTGAAAAGATCTGAAGAAATTTCTTGAAGCATGGGGAATCAAGTCCAAATGCTGTTGAGTTCTTAGTGCTTTAAGAAAGTGAGTGTGGATGGATGCTTGTCACATCTTTTCAAAGTTTTTGAGGCGAAGAAGAAATTCTAAAAGCTTAGGTCAAAGTCACTTCCTCATATTGGTTGTCATTTCTGTGATTCCACTTAAACAAGAAAGAAGCTCATTTCAAAAATTTTATGCCTTTTTTCTACCTTTTCTTTTTTGCATGCTTCCATAACTGAAGAACACCCCCACCTTTGGGTTCTTGGGCTACTAAAAAGCTGTAGGGTATTTGAGGGTATTCTTGTCATTTAACATCAACCCCAGTGAGCAACTAGGTATTTTTCAATAAAGCTAGGGACACCCATTTGGTTCCCATCAACTTTTAGCAAAGAATCTGGAATTATATCATCTCTCTCTCTCTCTGTCTCTCTCTCTCTCTCTCTCTCTCTCTCTCTCTCTCTCTCTCCCTCTCTAACTCCTCATATTTAAAAACCCTTACCTCAGTCTTCTCATTGGAACCCAAAAGAAACTCACTTCTTTCACTAACATGCCAACCATTCAATGTTCACCAACCCATACTTCCTTCTCCAACTATCTCTATTCCCTTTCACAAACCCCTCACAGGCTTAAGAGAAGAATGCTAGCTACATGGACCCCAGACCAGGAACTTAACCAAGTAAGGCTAAGGTCTGGTGCAGATATGAAGAGGAAACTCAAATGGTATGACTTGATTGCTCTTGGAGTAGGAGGCATGCTTGGTGTTGGAGTCTTTGTCACCACTGGCCTTGTGGCTCACGATACCTCTGGCCCTGCAGTTTTCGTATCTTATATTATTGCTGGCGTATCAGCTCTTCTTTCTTCTTTATGTTACACTGAATTTTCCGTCCAGATGCCGGTTGCCGGTGGCGCTTTCAGTTACCTAAGAGTTACCTTTGGTATCTACAATGCTCACTACAACTCTTTCTTTCTCCATTTCTTTATACACACACGACTCTTATCAATTGATCTTGATTTACATATGTTAAACTGTTCCTTTTTGATAGGTGAGTTTATAGGCTATTTTGCTGGGACAAACATCTTGATGGAATATGTGTTATCAAATGCTGCGGTTGCAAGAAGCTTCACTGACTATCTTTGCCATGCTGTGGGGGAGAATGATCCAAACTCTTGGAGAGTTGAAGTAGATGGACTAGTGAAGGGTTATGATAAGCTGGATTTCACAGCTGTTGCTCTTATTCTTCTTCTCACTCTGTGTCTTTGCCATAGGTTCGATCTCTTATATTATCACCTTTGTTTTGTGCTTACTCCATTATTCATGTGTGTATGAACAGTATATATATATATATATATATATTGCTATTTTAAGAATCTTGGTGCAGGCAATTGTTTTTGTCGCTCTATCTTTCTTTGGCAAGAGTAAGTTGGCGTTTTGGCTTATTAATGGATTTGGATTAAAAGTTCTTAGTGTTGGGTTGGGAGTGATTAGTGCCATTGGATCTATAATCTTGGCAGGTTTACATATTGTTTAATTTTCTTGATAATTACTATAAATAATAGTTTTTTTTTTCTTTTTCTTTTTCTTTTTCTTGTCCTTATTGGTTAGTGATCTAGCTGTTGGATAGTGAAGTAATGGTTAAAGGATTTTGAAAGTGATGGAAGTCCTTCTCTTCTCTTCTCTTATACTTATTTATTTCTTTTATTTTTTGGGATCGCAGTACAAAGGAAAGCTCAAATTTGAACCTTATCATGACAGTCTTCCATGTGATCTTCTTCGGATTCATCATAATTGCTGGCATTTGCAATGGGAGTGCCAAGAACTTGGTTAAGCCTGGAGGGCTTGCTCCTTTTGGTGTCAAAGGAGTTATTGATGGAGCTGCTATAGTTTACTTCAGCTATATCGGCTACGATTCCGTTTCAACCATGGCAGAAGAGATCCAAAACCCTTCAAGAAACCTTCCAGTGGGCATTGTGGGTTCCGTTCTCATAGTCTGTGTTCTGTATTGCCTCATGGCCTTATCTTTGTGTGTGATGGTGCCTTACAACAAGGTAGGTGATCGATCTAAAATCTGCAAAAATCATAATGGTTTGATATTCTGATATTGAAATCATTTATAGATACCCAGAGAGGCATCTTTTTCCATAATTTTCCAAAAGATTGGTTGGAATTGGGCAAGCAATGTGGTTGGGGCTGGAGCAAGTTTGGGGATAGTTGCGTCTCTCCTGGTTGCCATGCTAGGCCAAGCAAGATACCTCTGTGTTATTGGAAGGGCTAAGCTTGTGCCTTGCTGGCTGGCCAAGGTGCATCCTTCCACAGGCACACCTTTGAATGCTACACTCTTCTTGGGTAAGTTATTCTCTCTTTTTTCTTTTTCTTTTTTTTTTTTTCTGTTTTGTCTTTTTAATAAGCAAAGATTTTATTGAAATCATGAGAGATAAAAAGGAAGGAGGGAAAGCTCCACACCACATCCTTACTAAAACATGACACGAAGTGATTCTTTATTTAAAACCTCTAAAAGTTCCACTTCTTTTATGACTTCTCTCATAAGTTTTAAAAACACAAAATCTAACACAATCAAGATGCTTTATAATTGGAGGCCACTTCACCAGTAAGGGAGGAAGATGGCTGTACAAAATAGTACAATGAAGATTGGGGACAAATCCTTCAAATATAGAATGTAGGGTTGTCACAATTGCAAAGCTTACTTCTTTTTTATAATTTTTATTAATAAAGAATCCAAGAAAAGGTTACTAAAGACTGACCATAAAGGCACAACTTAGGACACAGCACTCAGTTTGATGTTATTGCTCAGAATCAATGGTATAAATTACAAAAAAGAAGATGATATGTGATATGAAATTGATTTTCCTGCTTCCTTATATTAATTTATTTTTACCATCATTATATAA
>CAOGCB010146448.1:0-26669 GCA_948266635.1 Cnidoscolus chayamansa
AAAAAAAAATTTATGATTATTAAAGTAATATTAGATGATGTGAGAAAATTAATAAAAAAGTAAAAAAATATAATTATTTTATTTTAACTTTATAACATTTTATTAAACGAATGGACTTAACAACCCTAAGCACATAGGCCCAATTTAAAATCTCTAATATCTAATGGGCCTGTTCAAATTTGGAGTATAAAGAAAAATATATATTTATTATATCGTAAATTAAATTGAATTTAAATTTAAAATAATTTAAATTTAATTTAATATTAAATTTTATCACATGGGTTTGCTGAAATTGGAGTATAAAGAAAAACTTTTAAAATTATTCATATTATGAATCATAATAGAAATATAAAATTAAAGTAAAATTTTAAATAATTAAATAAAATTATTTATTTAATTACAACATATATTAAAGTATAAATATTTATATTATTTAAAAAAAAAGGAAAATAAATAGATTTATAAAGTAGACGGAAGTTTGGGGATTATTTTAATAAATTAAAGAAGTTATGGTGGGAAAAAGTAATAATAAAAAATGACCAATTTAGACGTGTCAAACTCAAATTCTATTTCAAGTAACGAAGTATCCGACATCCCTCAACTAGGAAGGCGCGAAGCTAAAAACACCAAATCCGACCAAACATCTTCACTCTCTAAGGCGGAAACAAATCAAACCCAAATTCTAAACCAAACCAACCCAATCCAATCGAATTCGAAAACCCATATTTTAAACCGCCCAAGCCGCTAAGCTTCAGTCACTGCTTGCTGGCCCAGACGCTTCCCTCTCTCTATTTATGAGCCGATACATATTCCACGAAGCAGGAGCCGCCGCCTAGCCATTTCCCAGAATTCCAGGTCTCTCTCTTTCTCGAATTTCTCTCTTTCTTAAACTTGTCTTCGAAGCCTCTACTCTCTGCGTCGCTGCAAGCAGGAAACGGCTACTGATGGACCCTGATGTGATCGAAATCCCGCATCCGGTTTCTCACGCCAACAAACGGCATAAACTCAAACAGGTATTTCCCCTGAGAGATCTTGGCAAAGGAAGAAATGGAAAATAAAAAAGCTCTTTTCTGTAGGCCAGGAGTGATCGATCCTTCTCTTCTGTAATCATTACTGTGTTCATGGATGATATCAAATGTCTCTTTACCGTCTATTCTCTGTTGATCGATTCTAGAATTGAATTCATTTTCTTTCATATTTTGTCCCTTCTATTAGTTTAATAATATATGTGAGCGTGCGGTTCTATGGGATTACTGCAGTTTGGCAGAAAGACTTTGTATTGACTTATTGTAGGAGAGTTCTGGTTTTAATTATTACATTATTGTGCTTTTCGATTTTTTAATTATTAGATTACTTATAGTTAGCTGTTGCTGCAATTTTTGAAAGGTTTTCTTTTGGGTTTTTGTTGTGTGAAGTGTATGGTTTGTCAATTTATCTAGTATGGTTTGTCAATTTATCTAGTTCATTTCTTTTTAATGAAATGAAGTGTATGCTAGAGCTACCTCAATCGCAGCTGATGTAAATTGTCCCACAAGTTGGTGTAATTCAATATTTTCTATATGTATATGCATATATATGCTTTGGTAATATAAATGCAGCTGTATAGTTGCACCGTTGGTGTTACGTCAAATAGAATATTTGATGTAGAAGCAATATACATGAAACTTTATGATAAGGATGCATGGAAATTTTACCTTGTTTTTATTTACGCAAGGATTTTGAAGGGGTAATTGAGATGGTTTGGGTGGGTCTACTATAAAATGGCAATGTTTTAATATGCAAGAAGTAACATATTAAAGTTGATGAAGAGAAAAAGATGAGTGATAGACATAAAATGATGTAGGGAATATACAATCAAATCCAAATTACAATATCAGAACTCTTATTCTGAAACTAAAAGGCACAACAATGGTTTTAAATAAATGCCATTTCCTAATCTAATGGCCACTATGTGTCGAAAATTTAGCCTCTTGTTATCATGACACATAATTTTGAACTTAAGAAAAAATGGACCTGCAGCAGCCTTTACATAATGATAATGGCTATTATTTACTGTGAAGTAATGGTCCATCACTGTAGCTTAGAGAGGTTTTAACGGCTGTTCTGTAATATCTTAGCTTGGGCAGGTGGTAATGGCTGTTTATAATACCTTAGCTTACAAAGGTGTTAATGGCTGTTCTTTAATACCTTAGCTTATGTGTTAATGGCTTTTATTTAATACCTTAGCTTAAAGAGGTGTTAATGGTTGACCATTAAAAAACTAAGTGAAACATCCTGATATCTTCTAAGATGATCTAGAGAGGTGCTAATGGCTGTTCTGTAATACCTTAGCTTAGAGGGGCGTTAATGGCAGTTCTATAGTACCTTAGCTTAGAGAGTTGCTAATGCTTGGCTATTAAAATTCTAAGGAACATTCTGATATTTTATAGACGATTTAGTTATTCTGAACTAGCATAGAACAAATATCTTATCTACATTACAACCTGTGCTTGGGTCTTCATCATCTTTTTTATTTACCATCTTTGCATAATTACCGTCTTTCACAATGGTACCCCTCCCCCCTTCCCTTACAAGCATAATTCTCCAACGCTCTTGTCTTTTCTCATCCTACTTAACCACACGAAATCAAATATATGAGCATGCTGCATCATATATTACCTGAATTTTGAAAATTTGAGCATACAATATTTCTCAAACTGTTTATCAGATGTTGTGAAAATCTTCCTCTCCTTTTGCTGCATAAGTTGTCTGTCACATTGTTGTTGATGTGGACTTGCTAGATAAACATTCTTCTAATTTTTTGTTTAGTTGAAAGCAAGAGTTTTATGTAGTTAAATTGTTATTGCATGAGTATTATTGTCAAAATCATTTCTAAGAAAGAGGAGAGAGAAAAAGAGGAAAATGATAGAAACAGGAGAAGATTAATATATTGAGAAGGCAAAGGAGAATCATTGGACACAGGGAAAAATTGTTGGCAAAATGGTGAGAGAATGGAGGGGTGTGTGTGTGTTTGTGTGTGTGTGAGAGAGAGAGAGAGAGAGAGAGCTGAGAGTGGTTGAAGAAGTGGAACAAAAAACTAAAAAGACAAGAAATGGAGAGTAAAGGGTGGAGAATGTAAGAAGGAGAGCAAGCAAGACACAGTACCTTGGTACTGGAGGTCTAAATGGCCCTTGGTAGTTGCTCCTTTTCCTTCCACTCTGCAGCTGAAACCATCTTAATCACAGTACCTTTTCTTCATCTATATTTTGAAAAACTTGTAGAAAAATGACTACAAATAAATAGATCCAATAATTCATGCTTGAAGGGAGAATTTATCTCCCCAAGCCCTAAACATAATTAGAATAGTTCCGTGCCTAGCCTAATACGATGTGTGAAACCTGAGGATTTGAAAGCACTGTTCCTTTGTCGCAATTTTACAAATCTTCCCATTGTTTGCTGATTAAAATTTTGTCAACCGGATGTAATTTTCTCTAAAAAATTCTTTAGGTTTTACTTCATGAAGTTATTGATGTGGACAATGATGAAGAGTCTCCTGATGTCATGATCCTTGATGAGAAAGTTGACTCAAAAAATAAAGGGATAGCTATAGAAGATATTTCTGGAGGTTACAGTCAGGCTAAGGTAAAATATAAATACAAGCGGTTTCCTCTTCATATTTTATATGCTTTACTTTTTCTTCCATTTAACATTTTCCTTTTTCTCTAGGACACTTTGGCCAATCATCTTATCTGTCCTAAAAGCTCTGCCCCAGGATCACATAAAACTACTATCATAGATGGTGTTAGTTCTGATTTGTTATATGACTTTGATTATATGGATTTCACTTCTGATAACTTCATGGATCTTGATCAGTATGCGCTTTTACAAGCCCACTTTGATAATGTGGGTATTCCTGCCGGAGTGGAGGCACCTATACCTTGGTTGCTGGATTCCTCCCATAAGATAACTGATACTCATGATGAAAATGATTATTTGAACATGAAAAATAAAAAGCATTTGAATACCCTGGGTTCAGGTTCATCACAAACTGCTGATGTTAGCAAGAATCCATCGTCAGTTAGTAATTCAGGTTTCCAAATAACAGTGGCTGCAAATGAGGCTTCTGGATCTGACATATCCTTATCTTGGTCATATCCAAACACTGTGCACAGTAAGAAGATATTAAATGCTTCACAACATGAAGGAACCTCTATGAATCCGACAGCTCTCCAGTGGAAAAAGATTGCAGTTACTTCTAGTAGTTCAACTAATTATGATTCTGTAAACCAATCGCACAAAGCGACAATTCCTTCTGTTGTTCAGCCACCACAGCTGGAACATTATACTTCATTCAAATTAAATGATCTGAATTATTCAAGTTTCCCTGCAAATATGGATGGATTAAATCACCCTTCTGTAATAAATCCCTCTATGTTTTGGTTTGGGTCAACATTAGCATCTTCATTTGACCTAAAAAGTCTCCCAAAATTCTATGATCCATTTCATGCTGAACATAGTCTTCCTGAAGGTCTAAGCAGAATCCCAAAAAATGTAAATGAAGATGATGTTCTGAGGAAATACCAACTTTTTAAACGGTTTGATACTGTTGAAGATCAGTCAGACCATCACTATACTTCTTTCAGCTCTTCTACTAAGCAGGTAGCTAGTTTTAGAAGGAATTTATTCCTTCTATTGTGCTTTATGATCTTCTAATTTTATGTAATTTTAGATTTTGATCCTTTTTTTCCCAGCCACCCAAGAATTGGTCCAAGAGAATTCAGGAAGAATGGAGAATTCTGGAGAATGATTTGCCAGGTAAGATTTATGATTTCCTTTCTGATGGACTGTTTTCTTAGGAATATACTGATTGCAGGAGCATGTGAATGATTTCAATTGAAAGTAAACAACTTACCCTGGGTATATCAGTAAATCTTGTTAAAAAACATCTGGGAATCTGAGTGTCTGAATCTTCTTAAGAATATTTAAATGCTGGTTTCTCTTGTAGGCTTCTATTGATTAGGATTTTTCTTTTTTTTCTTTTTTTTTTTTTTTGGTAACTTCTGATATTTCTAGTTCCGGTCCAAAGAACTGCGCGGGTGGGATGCATAAATTATGCCAATGAAAGAAATGAAGCCATTTATAGTAACATAAGAATAAAGAAAACTAGTTCTATGTTTATGTGTATGCTAATTTTACAGGTGAATACTGCAGAATTTTTTTCCTCTTGAGTTATCATTCCATTGTCATTAAAATATGACGTTTCAAATGTCATAGAAAAGCCAAATAGCTGCCAGTTGTAGGATAGGTTTTTCCGTCAATTTTTTTTCTTGCAGGTGAAAACAAAGCTTTTTTTTAGCCGAAATCAGTGAACTTCCTCTGTATCCCTCAGGTCAATTTGATGAGAGAGATCCCTTAGAGTGAACTTATTATGAAGTAAATTATTTTAAAAAAATTTTAGCAATAGATTATGCAATACATTTTACTTTGTGTGCATTTGTTCATACCATATCATGTAGTTGTGTTTAGGTATTTGATAAGTTCATATGAACCTCCTAAGATAACTGTGCAAGTAAGTGGATACAATGACTTTGGTAACCACTGGATATTGCTTAGTGCTTTGATATAGATAATGCATTAAAAAGATAAATATGTAAAAACTTGTTCAATAGGTGTCTGTTGAAGTCTCAGAAGTACCTCTTTTTCCTATTGAAGTTTTGCTTTACTACATTATTGATTTCTTGGTCCCACTTTATTATGTCAACAGATACCATATTTGTTAGGGTTTATGAATCAAGGATGGACCTATTGAGGGCTGTAATTATTGGAGCAGAGGGTACTCCCTACCATGATGGTCTCTTCTTCTTTGATGTTTTCTTCCCTAGTGGGTATCCCAGTGTACCACCGGTATGTGATTGAAGTTGTGTGATAGTGTTTGCATCTTCTGTTGTGAATTTTTCTCTCATAATTTGGGAATCATCTGTGTTAGCTGGTCTACTATCATTCTGGTGGTCTTCGTCTCAATCCAAACTTGTACAGTTGTGGAAAGGTATGCCTCAGCCTTCTTGGTACCTGGCATGGTAACAAGAATGAGAAGTGGCTTCCTGGTGTGTCGACTGTGCTGCAAGTTCTGGTCTCCATACAAGCTCTCATATTGAATCAGAAGCCCTTTTTTAATGAACCTGGATATGAATGTATGAGTGGCTCAGCACATGGTGAAATACAATCTCAACAGTACAATGAGAAGACATTTATGTTATCACTAAGGACAATGGTTTATACAATGAGGAGGCCACCAAAGGTACCTTTTCTAACCATTTACTCTTGCTCTGCCATTAACCATGGGCATCATGGGTTTAATATGACTGGAAACATGCATCTTCCTTCAATTTTCTGCATTTGTTATGTGTAATCTGAATTTGTATATTCTAGGAAATTAATTATATCTTGCTGGGCTTGAAGCTATTGTATTTCTATATTCAAAACATATTAATTCAAATTATGGTTGAATGCAGCATTTTGAGGACTTAGTTTTGGGCCATTTCCATAAGCATGCTAATGACATTCTGGTGGCATGTAAAGCATACATGGATGGTGCTCAGGTGGGGTGTCTGGTCAAGGGTGGGGTTCAGGATGTTGATGAGGGTGACAAGAGCTGCTCAAAAGGTTTTAAGGACTCTCTACCTGGGTGTGTTGAACTGCTTTTGAGAGAGTTTTCACTAATTGGAATCAAGAACACTGAAAAATTTCAAACTTTGGCAAAAATGGGGAATAATCCAGTGGGTAATCTGCACAAGGCCGCAATCTCTTGGTCTCTGAATAGTGAATGAGTTCTTGATGACTATCAAATTTTGAGGCTTGACGTAAAGCGTTGTTAACATGTTCAGTATAGTTGGGAATTATATCCTTGTTTCTATAAGATGCTTAGGATATATACTCTTCAAATTGTACAGAGGGGGGGTAGATATGGATCAAGGTCATAGGAAGGAGACTTAAACGTTATATTTATCCAATTAATATCACTCAAATGGCGCAACGTCTCTTGCAAATTGGAAGTATATAATAATCAAATTTGAACATTGGTATTTAGATCTTTTTGCAGTTGCCTGTGTTGTTCTGAAGTGGTTTAGTCCTGAGTGTCCTTCCCTTTCTTGATTTTAATAAATTTTATGACAATATTTTTATATGACAGTGTCATGCTAATAAATAAATATATAGAAAGTTGTGTATATCTAAAATTCTTGCCTTCTCTTTTCTCACTATGTCTTTCTATTCTCTTCTTAACCACAAATGTGACTACTCTAGTGACAATAATATTATTAGAAAAGTGTCTGATTTAAGGGACAAAAATAAAATATGTTCAAAATTCAGAATGACCACACTTGGATGAATATATCAGCAACTGAAATACTACTCAAGAAATCAAGTGATTAGATATTGCTTTAAAATCAATTAAATGAATTTGCTTTCAAATTTAAGCTCCAAATTATACCCTTATTCACACTAAGATTAACTTGATTGGAAAAATATTGGAGATACTTTTTTATTTTATATAAACTTTAAATTATTCCACACAATTCATTAATTTTACCAGGACAAAGAAAAATCTATAATGGGTGCTAGAAATCTTTCTTATTGGAGACTTATAAACTGCAGAGTAATGACTTTAAATCTATATAGTATGATAGTGTAGTTTCATTGATATGAACTTGTTATGACTTATAAAATTAATAAATTTGAGAAGTAGTATTGTAGAAGATTTTTATCATACAAAATATACATAAATCAATTTGAGCAAAAAATTTTATTTTTATTATTTCTCTATTAAAAAAAGATTTGTTAATTTTATAGTTATTTCATCAATTTTAAAAAATATATATTAAATAATTTACGTTTTAATTTACTTTTTTAAATGATCAATTGTTTAATTTCTTTTATTTATTTTGAAATTATACTAATTAAATAGTTATATATTTAAATTACTAAAAATAATTAAAAATAATGCAATTTTAATTAAAACAAACTATTTAATCCCATGAAATTAAATATTTATTTTTTTATATTTTTTTAAAAAATATATTAAGTAATTTTTATATTTTAATATTATTAACTATTTAATATTTATATTTTTAATCATCAACTATTCATATATTTTATTGATTTATATTACTAAAAAAATATTAAATAACTAAAAAAATATAATTTTAATTAATTTTGTAATTTCCATATATATCTATTTATTTTTTTAATTTAAAATTATTTAATTTTAAAATAATAATAATAATGTTAAATTAGTATAATAAATTAAATAATTAATTATTTTAAAAAATAATAAATGTTTACTATTTTAAAAAATATGATTAGAAAAAACCTGACCCTAGCAGTGGGGTCCACTTTTCGTTTCATCTTTTTTTTTTTTCCCTATATTCTAGCAGGAAAACCCTACGCCCATGTCACTCTCTCAAAGAACCGCCTTCTTTATGGATATGGATTCTCCAATTGAAACTCCAATCCCTCTCTACGAAACCACAACTCCTCTTCTCTCTCTTCCCACCACCCCCAATCAGTCCCCTCCTTTCGATTCTCTCCACCCTTACTCCGTCTTCCGCAATGAGATATCTCTTTCTTCTGCAAATTCCGCTCCCCTGGACTCCGACGCCCCTGATTTCTTCTCTCTCGATGTTGACGCCGCTGGTGATCAGGATTCTGAGCCAAAGACGCCGATTCCATCACCTGACTTCGCTCCCCAATCTAAATTGCAGTCGCCGTTGGAGCCTGGCCTGGAAGGCAGTTGGTTTAGAGGGAACAGTAGGTTTAGGAGTCCTATGCTACAGTTACATAAAGGTAAATTGGACTGCTGAAAAGGGGATTTTAAGTTTGGTTAATTTAGTTGGGCATCTGTTTGTGATAATTTATGTTATGTTTCAGTTTCATGCAGGTCAGTGCACATGAAATGTTCTAAATTATGATTTTTGTATTAGCTGTATTATTATCATTGTTATTTCTTTTGGTCTCAATTCTATTATTTTTTATTTTCCATCTTTTGGGAAGTTTTGATTGCCTTTTGTTCAATGAATTTTTAATTTTGACTTTAGGGATTGTGAATAAGTTTTTTAATGTTGAAAACCTGCAAGTGTTAGTTTGTGGTAGTGTAGTAGAAATATATTACCTCAGCATTGTTTCTTTGAGGCAATTGATGCGGAAGTTCTATTTTGTCTTCTGGTTCCAGGAGGAAAAGAAAGATAGATCGTACAAACGTTTTTGGCTTTGTTTGCTCTTTGAAAGATCTACCCTCCTTTGCTGACGGGCTTTTTCTCAGTTCCTTATGCTCATTTTTTAATGTCACACTTGGTCTCCTTTTCTTATTCTTCTTCTTCTTTATTTACACTAGTAACTTTTCTGTGCTCTATAATATTCATACCTGTCCATTTAATGCTCTATGCTTGGACATGTCCAAAAACATATGCTCTGTGATCCACATCTTAATGTCCCTTATGCTTATGTTATGGACATGTTGCATAAGATACATGTTGCATTTCTCCATTTCAACTATCTTACAGTATATGCTGGACCTCTTTTAAGCTCAGGTAGTTCTGCAATAGGCATTTTAATGTGTTCTTTGACTGTTTGACAAGTCGATTTTGAGTTGTTTTGTGGCTTGTTCATTTGATTGTGCTAGTTGGAATAGAAAAAACGTCAATTTTACTTCTCTTTCAATCTCATGAAAGTTGGACTTATTTGTCCAATGGCATCTGGATAAAATTTGAACATTTTTCCTTGTTGAATGTGGTTATGGGATACTTTAAAAGTTTTTGACATTTTGGATATGCTAGGTTTTATGGAAGATGACTAGGAACATACAGTTTTATCTTTTTGTTTGTAAATTGTGCCAAATTGGGTTCTAAACCTGAGATTTGGTGCTCGGTGTTGCAGAAATAGTAGACTTCTGTGATTTTCTCTCTCCTACACCTGAGGAACAAGCTGCACGTGATACTGCAGTAAAATGTGTTTCTGATGTTATTAAATACATATGGCCTAATTGCAAGGTGAATATTGATATATCTATCTATATTTCAATCCTATAGATATATAAGCATAAAGTTTATGTTTTACGATGGTGATATTATGTTACAGGTAGAGGTGTTTGGTTCATACAAAACAGGACTTTATCTTCCAACAAGCGATATAGATGTAAGTATGATGAGATTAGCTAAAATTACTCGCAATTTTGCAATAACCAGTTGAGTTGAAGCATTTGAGTTTTTTCTATTGATTGTAGGTTGTGATTCTGGGTTCGGGTATAAAATACCCTCAAATTGGTTTGCAGGCGCTTTCAAGGGCATTGTCTCAAAAGGGTATTGCAAAGAAGATACAAGTATGTACTTCTGATGACTAGAATTATCTAACGGAGCCAAACAAGATATTGTCTTATGTTATTTCTTTAATATCTTAGGTGATTGCAAAGGCGCGTGTGCCCATTGTCAAATTCATAGAAAGACAAAGTGGCATTTCATTTGATATAAGGTTTATCTTTTCTATTGTCATATTGGTTATATAAGTTTCTTTTCCTGTCTTTTTATTGATTAACTAGGTGTTTGACCTAATCATAATTCTCCATAAACATTTTGCTAAGTTGGTGGTTATTTGCTTGAATTTGTGCATCATATGGTTGTTGGTTTGATATGATTGACATCTATTTCTCGCCTTTTTGTCTGGCTACATTTTCATTTTTTTAGATTTTACATTCTATTTATACTAATTTTTGTAACTAATTACTTTGATATTATTTTGAAGGAGACAAAAGAAAGAAAAAAAAGTTATACCTTTCAGAATTTTTGGCGTATTTTGTGTTGTAATAAATACAGTGGACCTATATATCAGACCATTGGTCATTTTTGATGTAGATCCATTGTGAACTGTCACTTTCAACCTAGGAAGTATTAGTATTGAACCTTTAAATGCTGAATGTATTGCATTGTAGCTGCTCTAAGGTTTGAGAAGGTTATATTTCTTGTTTTGGCTTGCTTATTTCCCTTTCAGTGGTCATATTTCAGAGATTATTACAGTTATAAATATGAAATACGATATAACACATGTGGAGACTATCCAAATATATTTTATGTTTTTAACTGGATGCTATTGGATCAAATGACAAAGGCATTGTTGATAAAAAGATGACTTTAATTGAATGAAATGAAAGTTGGATTCATTTAATAGGAGAAAGGTTTTCCATTCCTTAGCGTGAAAGATATGTATCTATGAAATAGGATTAAATGGAACATAATTGACTGTGTGGTAGAGTCATGGAAACACTTGTTTCTTCCATATTTTGGACATGGAACAATATGTTACTGCTGAAAGATGGAAGAATTGCAATTTTAGATCAAAACTTACAGGCGGGCCATAGAACCCTGTTCCAATAATCAATAAGTGAGACTCCATAGCTGTCCGCTCAGGTTGGGCAGCAAGAGTTGGAGAAGGGCAATCACTCATTCTAAAACCAGCATTTTTAAGACCACGGATTAGATCACATTACTCATAATCTTTTGTAAAAAAATCATAAAGATCTCAAAACATGTTGAGAAATTAATGGTAGAAGATGCTTAGTGCAAACCATTAGAATGACATTTGTCTTCAATAATTACCTTTATGTATTCTACACCATATAAATCTTTAATTCATCTTACTGTTCTAAAACAAATTAGTGATGTTTTCTTAACATTGAGTTGTTTGGAGACTTAATGTTGCTGGTTGCATAGGCTCTCTATTTCTCTCTTTATTCTGCTTTGCACCTTTTGGAAAGTGATTGGTTTTTCATCCCTGCAGTTTTGATGTGGATAATGGACCAAAAGCTGCTAAATTTATAAAGGTTTGTCATCTAATCTTCTCCTTGGTCTAGTTTTTACTTCTTTATTTTTTAATGCTTTGGTACAATGAACTGAAGATAATCCTTTTGCTAGGTTTATATAATGTTTGCACTATAACCATACTAGATTTAGGTTCCTAGGATTGTTGATCCTTTGTGTGAGAAACATACTCTTGTACATATGGTGCCTTCTAGGGTACCTTTGCACTATAACCATACTAGATTTAGGCTCCTAGGATTGTTGATCCTGTGTGTGAGAAACTGTCACATATTATTGTATTTAGTTTGTTAAAGACAATTACCGCTATGATTGTATAAGAAGAGATGAAAGTGAATGTACCTGTATCATGAAAAGAATTACCAATAACAAGAGTATCATTCTCTCCGTGATCATTCCTATTCTCTTCTCATCTAATCTCATATACTCCAATCTTCTATTTCTCATCTCTATTGTTTCTCTTTCTCATCCCTATTTTCCGTTTTCAGTCCCTATGCATAACAATTGGTATCAGAGCTGTTAGATAAGTGCGTAACTATTAGCAGATCAATAGTAATCTTCCAAACCAAGTTTCTTTTGTTCTTTTCCCTCCTTTGTTCCTTCTTTCTTTCTTGAAATTATCTCTTTGAACTCTCTATTTTGAAATTCTCTCTCTAAACTGTCTATCTTTCCCTTCTTCTTTCTTGTTCTCCCTATTTCTTGAAAATTATTACTTCTTTTCCTTTTTCTTTTCTCCTCAATTTCTATTTTCTTGATTTTCCCTCAATTTTTCTTTCTTGATCTCTTTTCCAAGAACCAGGTCTTTATTCTTTTCTTTCTTGAAACCTTTTTCTACTTTATTATTTATTGTGTTTTTTCGTTTTTGGTTATTCCTTCTATTTTGTCTACTTGATGTTCTCACTTTCTGCAATTCAAGAAACCTGTTTCTTGAAATTTCAATCTAGGGGTTTTGCTGAAATTGGTATTCTTTTCAGCAAATTTCCCTAACATGGTTCTGAAACCCTTTTCTTGAAGGTTTTGTTTCCTCCACAAATTTTCTTTGAAACAAGATAGAATCACATTTTCAGATCATGGAAACACAATTTCAGGAACAAAAGCTGCTGGATTTAGAACAAAGAATTTGTAAAATTATTGATAGAGCATTTATAAGATATGAGGAAAGATGGAACAAATTTTCGAGGAAGTGGGATGAAGAGAAAATGGTAAAATTGCAAGGATCAATACAAAGGGAAATGGAAAATGTGATGACAGATGCTATTTCATCCCAAAAATAGAGGAGCAAGTGTCTATTAAGGATGAATACATAGCAATTGAGATTAATATTCTTGATGATGGGCAAGAGAATGAGATTGTTATTAGTGGTAATGTAGAGTATGTGTCTCAGCAAAAGCAATTTATGCTGGTCCAAGTTCCTGCAAGTGCTATGTTGCCCTCAAGATTCAAGAAAAATGGATTCTTCATGGAGAAGATTGGTCAGTGTGAAGATAATACATATAAGCTCCATTTTGAGCATCTTGGTGAAGAGCAATTCTATCAAGATCAGAATCTTGCAATGTATTTGGAGCTCAGATTGAGACAAAGGGAGTTCTATTCATGTGCTTTTATCATTTTTGTGAAGGATGAATGGGGAAATCAAGAAGGCAAAGGAAAAAAAAACATGTGAAGAGCATGTGAAGATCGTTATTTGATAATGCCTTAAATTTCCAGAATTTCAATCTTCTCGAGGACAAGAAGATTCTCTTGGGGAGGGTATTGGCACATATTAAAGTAGTTGGTTTGTTAAAGACAGTTATTGCTATGATTGTATAAAAGAGATAAAAGTGAATGTACTTGTATCATGAAAAGAATTATCAATAACAAGAGCATCATTCTCTCCCTGCTCATTCCTATTCTCTTCTCATCTAATCTCATCTACTCCAATCTTCTATTTCTCATCTCTATTCTTTCTTTCTCTCGTACCTGTTTTCCGTTCTTAGTTCATATACATAACAGAAAGATACTCTTGTACATATGGTGCCTTCTAGGTGACCTTCTTTTCTTCTTTGGTTTCCCGGCAGTAAGATGGCGCTTGTCTCAATCAATCAGCAAAAGTCACTTGCAAAGTAGGGTTTATTGATAAAAAGACAATGTGAACAGTAAAATTCCAATTGTATATACGTATATATAAATGGATGTATTTACCGTAATTCTGAATCTGTATGGTTTTTCAGGATGCATTGGCCAAATTGCCTGCCTTGCGGCCATTATGTTTGATCTTGAAATTATTTTTACAGCAAAGAGAACTCAATGAGGTACAATATTTCTTATCCTATTGATGCTGTCAAGGAAAACTATATTTAGAATTATTTTTATTTAATTTTTAATTGTACAATTAAGATATTTCATATATTATTATTAGGAAGTTTAGTTTTCTATTATTTAGAAAATTTAATTAGCAGATAGTATTTCAATTGTTTAAGAATTCTATTTTTTGGAATTTCCTAGTTAGTGTTGGTTTTATATTTCAAATTACATTGAGTTGGTATTTTCTTATTATGAGATTCTTAATCCTAGTAATTATTATATAACAAATACTTATTCCAGTATTTTAGTTGAGCTTATAAATATTGATATTTTGAGAATTAATAAAAAATATGAGAGTTATTTTCTTCCCTTCTGACTGTTCTTTTTTTTTTGTTCGATATGCCTTATCTTCTAATATCTTGTAGTAATGTCATTCTTTCTTTGTGCTTTACTGAATCAATAATCCTTCAAAGTATGTAGGTATACTCTGGCGGGATAGGTTCTTATGCGCTACTCACAATGCTCATGGCAATGTTAAAGGTAACAAATTTGATAAATCACACTATTGTCCCTGACATTTGGTGCAACTAGCAACTTAGTCTCATCAAAATTGGATGAACAAGTCTATTATTTTTTTTATTCCATTAACAGAGTAATGCTTGTTGTTTATGTATTGTTTACCCAAGTTCCAATTGAAATGATTAAATCCTTGACGTTTTAACAAAACCAATAATTCTATCCATGCATCTTGAGAATTAAACAAGGTAGTTGCTCACTTTTCAATTTGCTATATTCAAGTAGTTAATATATTTATTTTATATTGAATAATAAAATATAATATACATATACATATTATTTCAAAAAATAAATATAATTTTTGTTAAGATGGCTTATGTGCTTTGTGTCTTGAATTATAAGGAATAATGCTAAAATGTATTTGTACATATAATTTCTAGATCCATTAAATATGTATAATATTAGTTGAACACCAAAATTATCACAATATAAGTAAAATGGTATTGTATTTGTTAAGAAAATAGATTGGGCCTAATTGCACCCCCAAAGCTAGCTCAAGAAGGGAGGGTGCTTAAGACCTTATAAGTAGCGCATAATCCCTATTCCAAACCGATGTGGGATTCAAACTCCCATCACGCCCAGATTAATTGGAGTGTGAAACACAAATGGGAGGCTCAACACACGTAGCCCAAACACAAATGGGAGACCCAACACGCCTAGCCTAAACAAAAACAGGAGCCATAACATTGGATGGGAGGGTCTGATACCATGTTAAGAAAATAGCCAAATCCTAATTCCACCCTAAAAGCTAGCTCAAGAGGGGTGGGGTGCCCAATACCTTATAAGTAGCATATAATTCTCATTCCAAACCGATGTGAGATTCAACAGTATTATAAAATTTATTGATTTGCTCAATATAATATTTATTTGTTAAACAAAACAGTAAATTAGTAAAAAAGGAGGCAGCTATTTTAACCATCCTAATTTTAAATTTGTGTTGTCACACTCACAAATATTTAATGGATCTATAAATTATAGATATGAATAAATATATTTTAGCACAATTATTCCTAATAATTTAGAACATGATGCACATAAAATTTGAAAAGTGAGTGACTAACTTGTTTGATTTTGCAAATAACAGGATTACATTGTTGGTTTCTTTAAAATTTTATGGACCTAATTGTTTTAATGGTAAATAAATGGCGGGGACTATTTGTTGAAAGAATAAAAAGTAAGGACTAACTTGTTTGATTTTGAAAATACAGGGATTAAGTTGCTGTTTGTGCCAAACTTCAGGGACTATATTGTACTTAATCCAATATTTTGGTTTAATTTTAAGTTTTCTATGATATGCTTCTAGTGTTTTTGGTACAACATATAATCCCACAGGCTGTTTTTCCAACACTTCCGCTTGTATGTTTTGTGATGCATCTTGTATATGTATATCTGAAAGCTTCAATTAATTATGAAAAAGTTATAATATAAGGAGAAATTATAAATATAATAACAATTAACAAGATTTCGTGTGCCGTGCAGCATATATCTCCATCCTCTTAAAAATTTCTTGGTAATTCATTTATTATGTTGCATTTATTGTCTAGTTTGGAGGGAATTGTTTGCTATACAATGACAGTAGAGTTTTCTTAATAATGATCTAATAATAAATTCATATTGTTGGATACAGACAGTTGAGTGCATCTTCTAGTGCTTTCTGTTGGGCAACTCATTGTTGATGAATAGGAAGTGTATTACGAATTTTGGATGGTGTCATATGAGTAAATTAATACAATTTAACTTCTGTTCTTTTATTGCCTCCTTCTGCAGCTGTTGCCAATTGACACTTAAATTTGAGGCAAATAATGTTAGTTGCTATCGGAAATTGTGATAGGTTTTATTCCAAGATGAGGAAATTCTTTCTTGTCATTGGTGGGAAGGCTTACCGATTTCAAGCAATTGTTATTTACGACAAGTTCTGGATCTGTCTTTATGTGGATTGTTGTTTGACTTTGTTGTTTAAGGTTAGGAACTACGGAGCGGTGGTTATAGAATGATATTGAAATTGAATTGGGTTGAGTGATGTTAAGGTACAAATGAGGTGCTACAAGGGCTGGGTTGACATTTAGGATTAAGAGGTCTAGTTGCTGGAGGGGGGCAGGATGATCTTGGAGGAAATCCTCTTCTAGGTGTAGGGTGTATTCCTAGTTGATCTCAAATTAAGCATCTCGGTTTTATTATTTAGTAAAACTATGTAATTAAGGAAAGATTGTCTTTGGTGATGAGTGAATTAGAATTTTGCAAAGTAGGGTGTCTCCCAGAGCACAAGTATTGGATACTTTGGGCACTCGGTAACCTTTTTGATAATTATAGTTGTATAAAGAGCATGGAGGCTAATGCTATTTTAGGGATAGTTAAGCATACGGGTAACTTCATACCCATGTTCTGATTAAGTAATTGGTATCACCAACATTGTGATATCACCAATATTGTGTTTTCTCCATGATAAGTTACTTAGAATGTGAAATGATGTCATATGTAACTCTTCCCTTGTCTACTAATGTTTAGAATGTCCAATGCTGGATTTTTTTGTAATGCTTACTTTTTCCTATTTTGTTCTTCATATGATAATATTGCTCACATAATCTAATGCACATTTGTGCTACAGAATTTGAGAGAAAGCCAATCTTTTGTAGAAGATAATTTGGGAGTCCTCCTGGTATGTTCTCTCTAATAACCAGTTCTTTTTAAGAAGTTCTATAATGTTTTGATTAATAGAAACTAGGAAGAGCTTTCTTTGCTTGCGTCCATCATATGCCATGCCAAAGTAACATCATATTTGGTTTCAGAAAACATTGATGTTTTTGTTAGCGTCATCCTTATGCTATTGAATTAACAGATGAGAACTCTTTCATTTAGGGACTTGGTTAAACAAATTTTGTAGGATTCCATAGTCTAAGTAAGTTGTTTTTGGATAGCAGTTACACTTCTTTGACTTTTATGGGCGCAAATTGAATACCAAAGATGTTGGTGTATCTTGCAAAGGGGCAGGCACCTTCTTTTCGAAGCATAGGAAAGGGTAAAAGAGCAAAAAACATTGAGCTTCTAATGCAAGTGTCGATCTTCTTACTACTTCACTTGATTACAAGGTTATGACTTGTTTATTTTTCCTTCTTATTCTATTTTAGGTTTATGAACGGGGGACGTCCGTTTCTCATTGCCATTGAAGATCCACAGGTCAACTTGCAGACATCAAATTTCTGTATATTAATTGAATTTTTTGTTTGGGCAATAAATAGTGGGGTTGGACTTGAAATGTATTGGCGTGATTTCTTAATATGGCCTTTACCTTGTTTTGAGTGCTTGGCTGATGTACCTCTATTGCTAAAGATTGGATTTAGCTGATTTCCATCCCAAAGCTGCCCACCCCTCCCTTAATAGTGCACTCTCCCAGAAGGGCAAAATATGTCAAGATAACCTGGTCTGCCTTTGACTGATTATGGGCAAGTATTCTGCACCTAGATGCAGCAGATCAATTGGATGAAATCATGAGAATTAACTGGATATGAATTGAACCCTACCCTAATAACGCCCATATTTATTTATCCATTTAATTTGGTTGGCTAAAGCTCTTTATTTGGTTTCTTTGATGAGTTAGGCACCAGACAATGACATTGGGAAGAACTCGTTTAATTACTTCCAGGTTTGTTCAATGATCCAGAATCTTCTTTTTTTCTTGTTGCTTTCACTGCACGGCACTAGCAATATGAATTATAAACAGATTGAATGCACAGAGTGATTGAGCGTCATTGCAACACATTCAGTCAAACATTCCTCTGAGGAATGCAGGCATGACAATCTTTTACATGATCTGTGAACATGAATCAAACCCCCTGTTTGAGCCAAATCTGGTTGACCTGTTAAACAGAATTAATATTTGGTGGTTTAGCCTCATAATTTTTCAAATTAGCCTGTTTATTCACCAAAAATATTCGATTGCCCTGTTCAATCCACATATAAAAGAAAATTGTCAATTCTATAATGTTTAACCTGCTGCTGAATATCTTTTCATCAATATATTTTCAAGTTGTTATTGAGTCGTGTTTTTTAAATGATGCATGATGTTTATTGAAATGGAAGGTTCAGAACTTCAGATGTGAGCCATATGCATATCGAAAGTTTGCCGAGCTTGAACAAATCTAGATGCCCAATAGTGTTATTAAAGGGGTCAAAAGGCGTGGGCAAGGTCACCTCGCTTTGCTTCAGTAGGCAAGGCCTCTTGCAAGAGGCGAGCGCCTGCTTCTTGCAAATTATGTGTGAACTTTTTTTTTTCGTTTTGCTTTTTGAACACCAAACACTAATTCATTGTTTCTGTTTGAAGCAACTGGCTAAAGAACTAAATTTTAGGTATTAATTAGAAAAAATATTTCTATAAGTATGCTAACTAATTAGGAGTATATATCCCTATAATTATGTTAAGTTGCTAACTAATTAAAGTATTTATTATATAATTGTGCTAAAGAGATATATTCTTATAATTATATTAACTAATTAAGAAGAGAATAATATGATATTTATATTCTTATAATTATATTAGCTAATTAGTAAGAGAATAATATGATTTTTACATGAATATTTATATAGTTGACTTTATATATATATATATAGAGAGAGAGAGAGACATACACACATGTAGATACCTATAATTATGCTAATTAATTAAGGATATATATCATATAATTATGTTAATTTATTAGCAAAATATTTTTATAGTGATATTAATTAATTAGAATATATTTCTATTATTATATCAACTAATTAGGAAGGTAATAATATAAAATTTAATTAAGAACAAAATAATATAATATTTACATAAATATCTACAAAGTTGATTTTATATATATATATAGAGAGAGAGACACCATATATACCTACAATTATACTAATTAATTAAGGATATATATATCATGTTATCATATTAACTAATTAGGAAAATATTTTTATAATTACTAATTAATGAAGATATATTTTCTACAATTGTATTAACTATTTAGGAAGGTATAAGGTTTCTTGTCGCCTGGCCAAGGCGATAGGGTGTCTTGTTGCCTTGATGTCGCCTCTTGCCTTAACAATTATGTGTCCAATGTGTAGAACCAGCCATGTTAGGGTTCAAAGTAGGACCTAGCCACCTTTTGTGTCGAAGGAGATATTTTTTAATTTCTTTTTCTTAAAAAAATTTCAACCTTTGAATTTGATTAACACCTTATTGAAATGGATAGAACCTGGAACTGAGGGGGGACCTTGCGATATAGTTATGCGTTCCCCTTAACTTGGAATTGGTACGCAAGCTTGACTCAGCCTTGTGGCCACTTCAACCTATGTGTGTTGTTTCATGCTAACTAGTTCCTTCTCTCAATTTCGTGGAAGGAGGGAGTGTTGTGATGGATTTGTAGTGGTTTATCGTAGCGACTTTGGAGTTGTATAGCTTGTCATTATATTGATATAAAAAGAAAGTGATATGCTAGTTTTGAGGAGGATTTAAGTTCTTAGGCTTGTACTCGTATACATTTGGTTCTGTTAGTCATTGACTTGTAAGTTTTGTTGCTTGTATCGAGTAAATCTCATGTATAACCAAGGGGTGCAGCAATAATAACTCCAGGTTGTATTTTTCTATACTTTGATAAACCCTACAGAATATCCTCAATCAAACTCTTATATTACTTTCAGTTTATGGTCCCAAATTGTGGATCGTGTCATGGGAAAATGAACAAAGGAGCTTGTTAGAGGTAGCTCTTAATACCCATACTCATTGAGAGAGAGTTTTAGATTCTGAAATTATGCTAGTCTATTAATAAATTATTATCTCTATAGCGATTATAAAAGTGTCCTATAATAAACTTAATTCTAATCTTAATCCTAATAGAAGTTCGTACCTAAATAGGATATTATAAGCAAAACTAAATTAAACTTCCCAACTCCTAATTTTTCTACTCCTATTAATTAGTCCTAATAATAGATAAATACAATTGAAAAATTAAATAATGCAATTCTAAGTCTATCCAACATCTATAACATTTCTCCCCTCCTAAGGAAGAGATTATCCTCAAGCACCAATGGCTTTGGAATTAAGACAACCTTGCCAATTGATTTATTTCCTAAACCTAGTTATATAGCTCAAGGGTAACATCTTATGCTCCTTGTCATAAACACTTTCAAGCATGTTCATGCTTGTTGTAAACGTATCTTGATTCCATTTAAAATCAAATCACGTTCTTTTAAAATATAATTTATCGCATCTACTCTTGTAGATCTTGGAATGCACAATAATAGTTGGTCATTTATGCCATAAGAAGTTTGGAAAATCAGGTCCATACTTATTCTTGGTCGTGTTTCCACTTTGCCTGTTATCTCTTGGATTTGATTCGACGATCGTGTTTCCACTCTACTTGTTGTATCCTAGCTATTATGCTTCAGATGATGCCCAAATCGTAGATCGTGTCATGGGACAATGTATAAGGAGGAGATCATCAGAGGGAGCTCTTAGACCTCAAACTCATTGAGAGAGTATTAAATCTTGTAATTTTTATTTGAAAATTTTGCTTGCCTATTAATAAATTCTCTCTGTATATAAGGATTACAACTTTGTACTTGAGCCTCCAAGCAAGATTCCATCAACACTATTCAAACCTTGTTTTTGCATGCCACTCCTAGATAAGAGACTTGACTTTGTCTCTTGTACGTGTAGAATCTCCTATGACACCTTTGTCTGATATCATAGTAGTAAAAAATGCTAGTTGCACGACATTCGCCTCGCGCCTAGGCGACAATTGCAAAAAAAGCGCACGCCTGAGCAAAAAAAAGCACACCACCTTTAAATATATATATATATATATATATGTAATATTTAATATAGAGAAATTCAAAAGAATGTCACAATTTAAATTAAAATCAAATCAAGAATCATCATTAATAATATCAGCATAACTATCATCTAAATCCTTTCCCTCATCATCATCATCATCATCACCACTTGAGTAGTGCACATCAATTTCCTCTTCTGTATCTTTCTCTCCATATGAATCAAATCCAGCTTCATCTTCATCTTCCAGGTCCAATATCAGCATAACTATCATCTAAACCCTCTCCCTCATCATCATTATCACCACTTGAGTGGTGCACATCAATTTCCTCTTCTGTATCTTCCTCTCCATATGAATCAAATCCAGCTTCATCTTCCAGTTCCAAATTTCTTGAACTTGAAGCTTTTAAGGACTTTTTCTTTGATTGTTGGGATTCTTGGGACTTAGATTGTTTGGTTGTATTTGACAAACACTAGATCTTGTAGCTTTTTGTGCTCTAGTTGGTTTCTTCTTTTAGAATGGATCAATTTCTTCTCAAGCGCGCGCCTCAGCGCCTTGCTCCAGGCTCGCGCCTCATCTGCACTCTTTGAAGCACCGTGCCCCGCTGCGCCTTTAACAACTACACCCTGAGCAACAAAACCTAGAGGTTGATCAAGATAAACTTTCTCTTGAAGGTGACAATGAGGAAAATCATTTTTAATGTCGAGTTGATGCAACGGCCAAGTATAAGTGGCTACAAGAGAGACAAACAATTGAATAGAAACCAACTTAGCAATAGAAGAGAGAGTATTATAATAGTCAATCCCATAATTCTAAGCATAACCTTTGGCAACCAACCGCACATTGAGACGAGCAATAGAACCATCAGGATTTACCTTTACAGTGAACACCCATATACACCCAATAGTTCGTTTTCCTAAGGGCAAGGATACAAGTTCCCAAGTACCATTACTGTCTAAGTCTTGCATTCCTCCATAGTGCTTTACCAATAGTTTTAGGAACTTAAATAAAATCTAAAGCAGTGGCAAAACAGCAAAAGGCAAATGATAAGTGCAAATAAGGAGATAGGATAAGTGCAAGTACGTTTACCTTCTAAGAGGAATGGAAAGGTCAAGATCAGATTGCAGAGAAATGGTGGTAGTAGGATCCACCGTCGAAGAAGCTGGTATTGGATCAGAGCAAGAGTCTCTACTCATCTGAAATACATGCAAACAACAAGAGGGCGACCTGTTATAGAAGCATGATGAATAAGAGGACTCTAGGAATTGGATTGAGAACGAACTGTATAAACCAAAAGATCATCTTTCTCCCTTTGAATTTCATAAAAGGTGATGGAGGGAAGAAAGGAGTAAACTAAAAAAAGGTAACATCATTGGACGCAAGATAACGGTTAAGTTTAGAAGAAAAGTATTGATACCCTTTTTGATGTCGAGAGTACCCAAGAAAAACACATTTGAGTGATTTGGAATCCAATTTCGATACTTGTGGTTGAACATCACGAATAAAGCAAATATATCCGAAGATACGTTGTTCAATTGGAAATGAGACTTTAGATGGAAACATGACATTATAAGGGATATCACCCTAGAGAGCAGAAGAAGGCATGTGGTTAATAAAAAAAATTGTGGAAGTTGCATCAGCCCAAAAGTCTATGAACTTTCAGTTGGAATAAGAGAGCTCTAGTTACTTCTAAAAGATGCCGACTTTACTTTCAACAACTTCATTTTGAGATGGAGTATGAACGCAAAAAGTTTGATGAAAGACCCTTTTATGATAGATGTAGATCAAATTGTATTTGATGATTTTATTGAGGAAGCCTCTTCCTATTTATATACAAGAATAGTTTCTAGTTTAGAAGTTAAATCCCTAGAATTAAGTACGATGATTTCCTAGAATCAGAACTTAAATCAAGCCTCAATTTACCTAATAATTACATAGTCAACCCGAGGTCCAATTAACGCTTTAGTAAAGATGTCTCCTAATTATTCTACAGTCTTCACATATCATGTGGAAATGCTTTTCTATTAGATCTTTTCGCGAACAAAATAACAATCAGTTTTGATATGCTTGGTTCGTTCATGAAATACCGAATTAGAGGTAATATGAATGGTTGCTTGATTGTCGCACTTGAAGCCAACTTCTTCTAACAATTATTGTCCTGACGCCTCCAAATAAGCAACATTGAGTGAGGACATGAACTAACTTACCACACTTATGGAATATGCAATATTAGGACGAGTCACTGTCAAGTAATTCAGCTTGCCGATTAATCTCAATTACATTTCTTGATCTGCAAATGTTTCACTATCTGTTGGAGTGAGCTGGATATTTGGGGTCATTGGCATACTACAAGGCTTAGCCCCCGACTTCCTTGTCTTAGACAACAGGTCAAGGACATATTTCCTTTGTGATAAGAAAATATTTTTCTTGCATCTTGTGACTTTGATACTCAAGAAATATTTCAAGGAGTTTAAATTTTTCGTGTGAAATTGTGATTGTGAAATGATTTTGAAGATGTAATGCATGCTCCATCATCTCCTGTGACAACAATATCGTCCACATATACTACTAGCAAGATCAATCCACATCATAGTTCCTATAAAAGACTGAATGATCACATTTACTCTTTTGCAATCCAAACTGGTATACAGCCTCACTGAATTTGTCAAACCAAGCTCAAGGACTCTAACTCCTCCTGGGCAACAAAACCAAGTGGTTGCTCAATATAGACTTCCTCCTGAAGGTCACCATGAAGAAAGGCATTTTTTTGTCCAGTTGGTGTAATGGCTAAGCACAAGTGGTTGCTAAAGAGATAAATAATTGAATGCAGGCTAACTTGGCAACTGGTGAAAAAGTGTCAGAGTAATCAATTCCATAATTTTGGGCATATCCTTTGGCAACCAAATGGGCCTTGAGGCGAGCAACAGATTCATCAGGATTGAATTTGACTGTGAACATCCACTTACAACCAATGGTTCGCTTGTTTGGGGGCAATGCTAACAATTTTCAAATATTACAAGTCTCCAAAGCTTGCATTTCCTCCTCCATTGCAGTTTGCTAGGCAAGAGATAATGCCTCACTCATATTTTTAGGAACTGAAGTAGAATCTAAAGCAGTGGCAAAACAACGAGAAAAAGATGATAATTGATCATAAGACATGAGTGAGATAGGGTAAGTGCAAGTATGTTTACCTTTTAGAAGAGCAATGAGAAGGTCAAGATCAGATTGAGGAGAAGTGGTGGAACTAGCAGGATCCTCTAACGAAGAAGCTGGTAGGGGTTCAGAGCTAGGATTCTCTACTTGTCCAGAATAAATGCGAACAACAAGAGGTCGACCAATTTTAGAAGCATAAGGAGCATGAGGACTTTAGCGACTAAATTGAGGATGAATTGTATAAACCAAAAGATCATCTTCCTTCCTCTAAATTTCATAAAAAGATGATGGATGGAAGAAAGTAGACTCATAAAAGGTAACATCATTTGACACAAAATAACAGTTATGTTCATTTGAGTGATTTGTGATACAATTTAGTTACATGTGTTGTGGTCGAACATCACTAACGAATCAAGTGCACCCAAAAACACGTGGTTCAATAGGAAACAAATTTGGAAACAAGACATTGTAAGGAATATTACCATGAAGAACTGAAGAAAGCATGTGATTGATAAAAAATCAAGTTGTGGAGACAGTATCAGCCCAAAAGCATCTAGGAACCTTCATATGAAACAAAAGAGCTCTAGCCATTTCTAAAAGATGGCAATTTTTACGACCTGCCACCCCATTTTGGGATGGAGTATCAACACAGTTTATGAAGAATCCCTTTTTATGACAAGTTTGAAAATCCATACATAAATATTATTTACCATTATCATTGTGCAATATACAAATGGATTGTTAAATTGGTTTTGGATCTCAACATAAAAAAACACAAAAAATAAAGAACAATTTTAAACGATTTTTCATTAAGAATAACCATGTAGTTCGTGAAAAATCATCAATAAAAATAACAAAATACTTAAAATTAGATTTAGAATCTACATGACATGGACACCAAACATCATAATGTACCAATTCAAAGGGAGATGAAACTCATTTATTGATTGGTGGTATGACGTTTGGCAAACTGACACGACTCACAATCTAAAATGGACAAAGATTGAAACTGTGGATATAACTTCTTTAATGTAGAAAGAGATGGATGCCCTAACAGACAATGAAGATCAAAGGGTGTCAAACAATTGGAACAGACAAGATCTTGATAATTGGTGGTCAAAGATGTAAAGACCTTCTAACTCACGTCCTCTACAAATAATTTACTTTGTCTAAAGATCTCGGAACAAACAATGATCAGAGAAAAATGAGATACAACAGTTCAATGAATGAGTTAACTTACTAAGAAACAATAAATTGAACAAGAATTTGGGCAAACACAAAACAGAAGACACAAAAACTGAAGGGATTAAGTTGATATATTCAGAAACCATAACATAAGATTTTGAGCCATCTACTATAGTGACATAAGGAAATGATGTGTGGGACAGAAAACTAGACAGGAGTTTAGAATTACTTGACATATGGTCGGTAGCACCCGAATCAATAACCCATTTGGAAGATGAGGACACAAGGCATGTAGTGGAGTTATTTGACTCGGTGATTGCAGTGACTAGAGGAGTTTTTGCCATATGAGCAATCTGTGAATGTTGGTGCTTATTCTGAAACTTCAGACATATTTTCTTAGTATGTCTAGGTTCACGATAATAATAACAAATGATTCTACTAGATTCAGTGGACATTGTCTTCCCCGCTCCTTGATAATTTTTACTGTTTTGAGAATTGTCTGTGCTCCTCCTTTAGTACCATGACAACTCACAAGTGCACTAGTAGTGTTTGTAGAAATCTGTGGAGTTTTTGTACGCAATACTCTAGTAAAAGTATTATGTAAAGATGAAATTTCAGAATCTGGGAGAATCTAAGATTAGACAGTCTCAAACTCTAGAGGAAGATCTGCAAGGAAGCTCATTACAGTCATTTACTCCCGTTGTGTTTGTTGAACTTTCACATGTGGGCTAAAGGGCATTAAAGCATTAACTTTTGCATAGATTTTCTTGAAGTCCATGAAATAGGCTATAAGGGTTTGATAAAAGAATTTACACACCTCATAAATATGAAAAAC
>CAOGCB010146605.1:0-11220 GCA_948266635.1 Cnidoscolus chayamansa
ATCCCCCACCCCACTCTCTCTCTCTTTCTCTGTCTCACCCACTCTACTCTTTTTTTTTTTTTTTTTTTTTATTTATATATATATATATATATATATATATATATATATATATATATATATATATATATATATATATATTAAAGTGAGTGGCAGGCAGGCGGTGTTGGGCACCGCTTGCATTCTTTTCCTTTTTTATTTTTTTTATTTATTATTTATTATTTTTTTTCATTTTTTTATTCTTTTTTTTTCTTTTCTATTTTACCCAATTTTTCAAGCCCTAATATACATTTGTGACAAAATAAGTATCTAAATATAATTAAAAAATTATTATTTTGTAATTTGTATCACTTTTTTTTTTAAATGTATAAGAGATATCTTTATTAATAAATTTTATGGTAGACATTTTTAAGTTATAATTAATTATAAATATTATTAAAAATAAATAATAAATTAATTGATCTCAAATAAAAATTACTAAATTTTAATAAAATATAATCCGTTAGTTGTGAATTATTTAAAATATAAATTAAAATTCAGTAAATTTAAAAAAAAGTGATAAATTGAGTGATATCGGTTGTAAAATATAAAATAAAATAAAAATTTTTGAATAATATTTAAATTAAATATATTTTATAAGTTACATTAATATTAAATAATATAGTTTCGTTGAAATATTATTTTATTAATAAATAAATACAAAGTATTATGTCATTAACAAAATAATTTTTAAATTTAAAATATATATTACAATAATAAAATATGCCTTATCTCCTGATTAAATTTATTCATTTATTTTATAAAAATAGTTAATATGCCTTATATTTATAATTATTTATTTATTCTCATTCATATGGCTTATAATTTTTATGCAGCATTTTTTTTTCTTGATTTTGTAATTTTTTTTTTAATAGCTAATGATAATGATAAGGATAATAAAATTCAAAATTTGAACCATCTTACGAAAACCTATTCCTTGTTGTGCTGGGATACTAACTGAGCCTATATATGTATTTTCAATCAGTTCTTATCAATCAGTTCTTATCAATCAGTTCTTAGAGCAAAATCATTACATTACTTGCAGCAATCACGATGAATGATATTAGAATTAAAAAAGTTTGGGCTTCTAATTTTATACAAAAGCTGCAAAAATTAGATGAGAAATTGCAGAACCATCGACTGATTTCTATGAACACAAAATTTTCTAGTTTTCTTAGTAAAACTCTTTGTTATTCTAATCAATGGCAAGTTTTTTCTGATATGAAATTTAATGTTGATAACATGATGAAATTTAATGTTGATAACATGAGACTAATCCAATTGGGTATAACAGTTTTCAATGAGAATGGGATTTTTGCTGAAATTTGGGAGTTCAATTTCAAATTCTTATTAGAATGGGAGGCTTTTGATGACTATTCCATTAAGTTTCTAATAGAAAGTGGTATTGAGTTTGAAGAGTTGAGGACTCATGGGATAGATATGAAATCATTCTCTAGCAGATTTATTCAAATTCTCCATAAACACAGAAATTTAATATGGATAACTTTTCATGGACTATATGAATTTGCATACACAATGAAGCTGATTACTAACCAGCCACTGCCTCCATCTATTATGTATTTCACTAATACTATTGCGGCTATATTTGGGTGTTGTTTGGACGTCAAGTACATGGCACAATTCTATAACGGTCTGCAAATGGGTGAGATTGGATTGGAGAAATTGGCCCAGATTCTTGGAGTTGAGCGAGTTGGAGGAGTTCATCATGTAGCGGGAGTATTTATGAAGATGAAGACAATATATGGAATAAATGAAGGTAGATTTGGAGGCTTCTTATATGGCATTAGCCCCAATATTGGTGAACTGGTGTCTGCACAAGCCATTCAATTTCCTAGCTACTATCAACCAAGAATTCCTCAGTTATATCAACCGATGTTTCATCTTGTCTTTCTTCAGTCACCTGTACCTCAGCTTCACTAGATAGTTCTTTAATATCCGTTTAGTTTATTTTAAATAACATATTCAAAAAAAATGTAATGATTAAATATTATTTATTTATTTAATATTTATAATTATTAATTGATTGGTCTGTAATCAAGATTGAACTGAAATTAATTAATTTAGTTTGATCTCGAATTGATTTTTATAAAAAAAATTATAATATTTTATAAAAAAATTTACACTTTCGTATTTTATATTTTTACTATTTTACACTTTCACTATTATGAATGTGAAGCACCGTCTAATTCCATTTCAGTGTGGGATTAGTTGCGACCGACCCGACACCCGGCCCAATAAAATGTTCTATTTCAGTGGCCAGTAAGAAGTTGGTGCGAGAAGCGCTTCAGCTTTCCATTCACACGCGACGCGCACGGCAAATCCTAACACACACGCGCACTTGCACACGCTCACCTGAAAATTGAAATCGCAAAACCCTAGCGGAGAGAGGACAAGGTAAGGGAAGAGAGCGGAGAATTTTCCTTGTCTGGAACCTTTCTTGTATTGAAACCTACATGCTGGAAACCAGATTCCATCAACTTGTCCAGAAAATTGTTTATAGGCCATGATAATTGCAGCTAGGACAAATGTATAAGATAAGATAATGAGTAGATTATCATTCAGGCCGCGCCCATTAGACATACACAAGAAGCTCCCAATTGTTAAGTCTGTGAAGGATTTTGAAGATGATGAGATTCCCACTTCTACTCGTAACTCTCAGCTCCTCCGCATTGCTTCTGTAGAACCTGAAAATGAGGTGCTTGTTCTTTAAATTAATTCCTTATGTTTCTGCCCAAATCACTGTCTTTTTAATTGTGTTACATTTGTACAAAAATGCGCATTTGCTTGCCAATGTGGATGCCTACGTTTAATTAATTTCAAGATATATCTCTTTAGGTGCCCCACATTCCTACCAAGAAACTAGCTCCTGAAATACCCACTCCTCAGTTTGTCATTGTTGATACTTATGAACGAGACTATGCCCGCACTTTCGCTCAACCCACATCCTATCTACGTGCCAGGGGAGGTCTGTGAATTATAAAACAATGGTTCGTTCCTATTTGTGTTATGAAATGCTCAATCTCCATTCAATTCTTTGCAGCTCGAGCCGAGCTTGGAGAGTTTGTTGAATATGATATAGACAATGAGGATGAGGATTGGCTTCAAGACTTCAACAAAGATAGAAAGAATCTTTCACCTGAAAGGTAATAAATATCTGTTGTCTCTCTCTCTCTATATTTTTTCTTTATTGAGGTGGTTAATTGGATATGATTTGGGAGCTTTGAGGCATTTATTTGATGGTTTCACTTTTGGTTTCTTTCTTTCTTTCTTTCTTTTTCATTTCTCTATTAGACACTTTACTTTAATTGTGATCCTTTCACTTTTAGAATTTTTCTCACGGTCTTATCATATAGATGTACTTATCAGGGGTGCAACCTTTAATTGTGATCCTTTCACTTTTAGAATTTTTCTCACTGTCTTATCATATGGATCTACTTATCAGGGGTGCAACTTTTTAAAACATAAATATAGTCTAGTTTTGGTCTTTATTTAAAAGAAAAGGAACATTGAAGTTTCATAGAAATGGGGATATCTTTATTTTCAGAGAAATATTAGAAATAAATAGTTAACAGATTAATTTATGGAGATGGATAATGTAGAGAACAGATGAAGATTTTGTCCTCAAAAGGTGAATGGAGGATGAGAAAAACTGAATGAATTAGAATTACTTACCTTGTTCTTTGGTAACAAATAAACTAAGCCTTTTCAGTTATTGGAACTAGGTACTTATACGTTGGTCTTGAATTAGTACTATAAATCTTAATCAGCCTTTCTGCCCTTTTTATCGTTCCCTTCTCGTACAAATTTGATTGATCTATTCTGAAGGCTAGAATGAGTGACTTTGGGTTTAATGAAAAATTTCATGCTTACCATTCAACTTCCTTAACTATTTGGAGTCTAAACTGAGATTACTTCATACAATTGTAGAAAATTTCATTTCTTAAACAACTAAAAGAACTTTGGTTCTACTTCATTTACATTGTTGATTCACTTGCAACTTTCTTTCTCTTTCTTCTTGTATCATAGTTATGTAGGTATCTTTGTTATTGCAGGTTTGAAAGTATTCTTTTCAAGTTGGAAGTGTTGGATCATAAAGCTCGGGAAAGAGCAGGCGTCATAACACCGACCCTTGGTTCACCAATCCCTGTACTTCTACAGCTTGATTCTGCAATTGAGGTAAAAATTGCTGTTTTCATAGAGTGGACCCTTGCTAATTTTCACTCTTTAATATTTTGTTTCATGATATCTAGAACAGTTGGTTACTTGATTCCTATTTTATTAAATCGATTGTTCATATTTAGGTTAGGCAATGAAAACAATAGACTTGATTTTCCTTAGTTTTTTTGCTTTTTTTAGTAAAATTGTCCTGGTTTCTCTTACTAAAGTAAAGACAGTGTTATCTCAAAAAAATGGAGAAAAGTGTCCTTTATTATATTCCTTAGCTTTCAGGCTTAACAAGATTTATATTGTTTTTACTATCTCGGTAATGCATGGAGATCTATATTGTTTTTACTATCTTGGTAATGCTGGAATAGGTTTAGATAATGATGCATTACCTGGTTTTAACTAAAGGGTCTTACATAACAATGTCAATGCCCTCCCATTACTTTAACAGCTGTTATTTAAAGGAAAAAGAATTCCTACAATGGCCATTATACCTTTTATTTGCAGTTAAGTAAGAGGAACAATATCTTACCGCACTTTTTTTTAAGCCGTATTGTGGCAGTAACATGCACACACATTGTTTCTTCATTTCTAAGTGTTTCAGCTATCCAAAGTAATTGTTTTTATTATATTCTCTCAAAATTTTACTCAATTTTCTCTTTCTAATTCTACAAATATCTCCTTTTAAACTAATAATCATTATAAATATCTATTCCCCAATTGGTTCTTCCAAAAGGTAAGTCTTTTTTATGTTTTTATAATATCTTTTCATCATTTGTTGTTTTCGTTAATATACAATAGTAATTATAGGATAACATTAAATAAAAATTGAAGCATCATTAATATTTGCGAATACTAAGTTTAGACCTAGGAAAAGTAAATTTAGTAGTAAGTTTAGAACTCTTAAATAAATGGTAAGTTTTTAAAACTTAACTGTAAATTCAATAGTTTTCTTAGTTATAAGACCACACAAATTTTGAATAGGTAAATTGAAAAAATGAAAAGAATATTATGTTAATTTTTCTAATAGAAATCTGTTTTTAAAATTAAAAAATTGATTTTTTTATAGTGGTAATATAATTAGTTATTTGCTACCTACATTTGGAATCTAAATTAATTAATGCTAATGATGTTTAAGAATGATAGATTTAGTGTATTTATTACATAGTTATGTATCTTAGTAACTTGAATCTACCAAAATCCACTTCTTTCATAAACTTTGCAATTTTTTTTCAAAAAAATTGAGTAATGCTTGTGTTATGACCATTACAGGCCTATTCCATTGCTTTGTGGTCACAACCATGATTTAAAACCATGATTGATGCTTATTATTCTGTTTTTTGTTTTAGTTTTACTCGTATATTTACATATCTATTCATTTAATTAACTTAACAAATTAAAAATTTGTGTATCTATAGTCTGTCATTGTTCTTACACTTGCAACAGCACCATGATTTAACAATGTTATGTTGATTAATTTACTAGTAAATTCATTTTTGCAGAGAACATATAAGTGGTCTTCCGCAGTTTGGAAACCAAATTTTCTATCGTGAAAGCCTTATTTTAGATTATGGCCTTCCAGCTATGGGTAGGGTAGGCCTTGAGTTGATTATGAGGATTTCGTATATAATTGACATAAAGCATGTAGATGTTAATAAGGGACATCAATCACCATCTAGGATTTCAATAAAAATGTGGGAAGGAAATACAGCCAATACCCTTAACTATGCAGATTGTTTTTGCGACTATTGAAACTTTTAGTCCTCAATTATTTATTTATTTTTGTGGGAACTGGAATCTTTTATCTAGACAAACTTTTTTCTTTTTGGTTTCTTTGATTAAATCAATTATAGGTGCTGGGGCTCATTGTATAGTAATTGATGGTAGATATAGAACATAGTTCTAAATAATGGCTGTTATGTTACGGAATGACTGCTATTTAAAAGAAATTCGGCCTGCCGTTACCATTAACACTGTTATTTAAAAGATTTTTAAAGTTGGAGCTGCAACAGCCATTGACCGTTATTTAAAGGTGTAAAGGCTATTTCTTTTTTTTTTTTTTAAGAATATTTGACTTTTTTCACTACATCTACATAAAGCTGATGGCAACAAAAGGATCATTTTCTGGAGACAAAAAAGCTATGTTGGTTTATTCATTCAACTCTCTTCATTTTATCGCTAAGAAGTTTGCTATTTTCTCCACGAGTTAAATTCACCATTTTCCTACAAATTCTGAGCTTAATAGGATCGATCAATAAATAGAGAAGGTGGTTTTGAAGTGAAGGAGAGCAAATGGCTAGTTATTGTTTTTCTTTTTCTTTTTTTTTTTTTAATTTTTTATCAATTTTTCTAATCATTTTAAGTAAATAAGTATAGAAATAAATGTCTAAGAAAGTTTTAGCCTTTAATATATATTTGATTTAAAAAAAAGTCTTGATGTTAATTTTCATAAATTAAATAGTATGTTTAGCCCTAAAATTAAACCAATGATAATAGTGTCCAAGAATGATGTCCTTATTTGGTATATTTATGCTTATTATCTAGTTGTATATCTTAGTTTTAATTATATATTTAGAATTCTATTTCCTTCGTGAACTTCGCAAATTTTTCATAAAAATTTGCATAGCAACAGGCCATTGCCATTATGTCCTGACCCTTACAGGCTTGTTTCTATTACTTGTGACCTGGTCATGAATGTGTCCATGACCTCGATTTGAAACCATGGTAGAGGAAGGGTTTGATTACCTAGTGAATGGTTATCCTCATTTTTATGGGAAGGCACAATACTAGAACTCTCATTGATGTGCCCCATCTTCAAGTTTTTCATAGTTTATTTTTGATTTAGTAAATCATTAGAGCTAGGGCTTGTAGAACTGAAGGGTTATGGCATAAGAAGAAAATGAAGTTGGCTGAGAATTATCTTTGGAAAAATGAAGGAAAAAACATAATTAAGCTGATAGCCTTACACTAGCAAGATCCAAGATTAACTCCTATTAGCCATTCATCTTCTAGGGTTAAAATTACACCACCTAACCAAAAATGAAAACATCGATAGCCTTACACTAACTTAAACCTTAAAAAAAAAAGAATTGCATTTTCTTGGATTTCTTCATTTAGTAACAGCATTGGGGTTTTGAATGGGCATACAACTTGCAAACATTGGGTTAATTGGAATTTTTGACAAATTTGACCCAAACAAACTAGTGTTAAGGCTTTATTGGCACTATTTTCACTCTCTATTTGGTCAGAGTTGTTCTTTTAGTTATGGTTATGGATTTAAGCTGTTATGCAGAATCCATAAGAAGATAGGATTGTGTTCCTATCTCTTGTTCTGATTCTTGCCCAACGATATTGCACAAATTGTCATGTCCGTATTCATATTATACTGCATGAAAAACTGTGGCTTCATGCATTTTGGTTTATAAAGTGTCCGAGAGAAAAGATAGATTACAAGTTAATAAAGGAGCTTGATATTGAAATCCCCTGTTTTTCTTCTAATCTAATACTTTATTGGTAATGGTTGTTTACCAATTAATGCCTTCATTCATAATGATATTATAGTTTGTCAAATCATTAGAATGATGCATTCTGTTTTGATTTATTGTTTCTGAAATTTCCTTTAATTATTTTCTCTTCCATTGTTAGGTGCTGCAAGCTCAAGCTCAGTCCATCAGATATGCAGTTCTTCTGTCTGTTTATAATTATTGGAAGGAAAAGGTATGAATTACATGTCAGCTTTGTAAAATTATGAGAAAGTTCAATATCACAATCAGTATTCTGCTTTGCATTTTAAAAATCTTTTTTATTATATTTTATGCTGTAGGCAAATAGTCATTAGTCATTGAACCTGCAAACTTATGCAAAGGAAATGATTTTCTTTCCTGACAATTTGATGATGCTGGAAGAAATGTACTTCCGCTGTGCAAGGAGAGAGTGCTAGGGGCATATTTGGTTCTATTGGCTGTATAATGTTAAAACAGTCATTCAGCATAGTTTAATTGAGTGTTATAGATTGTTTGTGGAAATCAATGACGTGGAGAGATGTCCTTGATGTGTTAAAAATTAATAGTTTGCAGTAATGTTTGCAAGGCCATTCTTCAGATGATATTGCTCTAATATTTTAGTGGTCTTCTTGAGGTTGTAAATGAAGCAATATATTGTTTATTCATGCACTTCGACCATGCTTGGTTTAAGGTTAGTCATGAGTTTTTCGGTGCATTCTCGTGTCCAAGTAGTTCCTACTGTTCCATACTTTACATAAGTAACACCATATATCTGATTTCGGTATAGCCACTATCTTCTTGTGTGCATGTATGAAACTTCTATGTGAGCTTATCATTGTAAACCTTAGTTGAACATGGAAACAGACACCATTTTTGCACAATATCCAAGTCAAACAGAAGAGTTATAATTTATGTGCTTATTTTGTTTTCATGGTGAGATGGGGTGGAAGTTATTTATTATTATTATTTTTTAATATATTTCTGCATTACTTTTTGGTGGCCTACCTAGGGATTTCTGGCTTCACTTGTGTTTCATTATTTTCATTATTGTCTATATCATTACTTCAAAATTCTGTACACTTCTCTTTGCTTTCTTATTTTTAAATTAAATCATTTGTTGCTGTTGTTTCTTCTTTTTTGGTCAGCGTGAAAGATGGCAGAAGCCTATTCTGCGGCGCTTGCAGGTTAGTTTCATCACTTGGTCATGTAGGAATTGTTGTATTACTGTTACATTTGACAATTGGAATGCTATTCAAAATGTGACTGTTGGTACATGGTTCATTTTTTAAAACATCTTGTGTATTTAGATTGTGATAGTATGGTTGCTGATTGTAGGAAATATAATAAGGCTCTTTCCTATTCCCTATCTGTTTTTGGACAGAAATTCAGATGTTTTATTGATTGTAACACTAAGAAGCTGCTAGAAAATATTTTTTAGCATATTGAAAATATTAGCCTAAAAAAGGTAATTATTAGACCTACGCTGGTTAGCCAAAAAAAGGAAAAAAACACGTTTCAAAAAAAAGAAAAAAATAAACTAAGAATGGCAATTTTAGTGGTTAATAGCAGCAGATGTGGTTGGTTGCAGTTGATGATTAATGGTTTCAAATAGGAAAATGAATTAGTCTTCCTCCTATTTAGATAAATAACTTTTTGATCAATTTTCCTTTGAAGCCAAACACTAAAAAATGCAGAAAATATTTTGTATGAAAGAAACAAAACCTTAAGTTTTGTGAGCAAAGGCATATATGCATTCTAAAAGAAATGTAAAAGCTCTAGGACATCCTAAAATTGTTTGACTATATAATATATCTCCCTGCTTATTTCAATATTTGTACATATTTGCTTGGTAATCATTTGGTTTAGCTTTTGGAGCCAATGGTTAGTAACTTGGTAATTGAAACTTCAACTACTAAGCTCAAGTCGTTGGGTAAACCAAAAACCAAAAGGTAGCAGTTGAATTTATAGAAACTAGCTTTTATTTTATAATTAAGAGCTGCATAAGCGATGTAAGCTAGAAATCCTAGCTTTTGGACTCAAAAGTTCTTTCATAGAATATGCAATTAAATTGCAAATAATTATGAAAATACTCGTTAATAATAAAACACACCACTCCTTTGCATTTTATACACATAAATTTAAGTAGTTGAATGAAAAAAATTACTAACTCATTAAAATTTATGGAAGTAATTAATTAAAACATAAAAGAAGTAAATACTATAGCTACAGTATATAAAATATTCAGTTTTGAGTTCCCACTTAATTGCCATCTCTATTTTTTGGTGATAAGGTTTTTGTTTAACAATATTTTAGGATTTTTTTATAATTCAATTGTGAGTAATCTGGCTAAATGCCATTGTGGTGATCTAGTCATAACTTTCATAATTGCAAGTAGCCCTCAATATATTGTTTGCAAAATTTGCTGGGGCTGGTTATGAGATGTTAAAATTAACATTTATTACTTTCTCTGCATTTACATGTATGGATTTATTTATTCTCTCTCTCTCTTCTCTCTCCCTCTCTTTCCCTTGTCACAGCCTCCTCCACCAGTTAATGACACCAATCCATACAATGTGTTTAGGCCAAGAGAGAAAGCTCACAGACTTCACACAAGAAGGGTAGGTGGTTTTTCTTTTTACGAAGTCCTTTGGCAAAATTTGACTAATAGATGCTCATTGTATAAACCTTGCTTAAATTTGTTTATTTTTAGATATCTTTAGTCGTCACTGTTCTCTCTTACAGATGCAGAGGAGGGAAAATAATGTGCAATCATTTGAAAAGCTTCGCCAAGTAAGAACTAATGACTTCTCTACTTCATTTTTGGTTCTTAATCAGTGAAGATTTCTGAGAATATAATGTTTTATTTAGATTTGTATGTGTATTTATACAAGAGGAATCTTTGAAAAAACAAACAACTAAACTAGGAAACATATCTAACTTAGGACTCAATTCTAGGACTTAGTCTCATAGCCAACAACTATGACTTGATCACACATACTAACACTCCCCCTCAAGTTGGTGCGTGTATATTACACATACCCAACTTGAAAATTAGGTTGTGATAGGTCCTATTGGTAAGCTTTTTAGTAAAGACATCAGCCAGCTGCTTGTCAAATGTAACATGAAAAAGCTCAAGAATGCCACCAGTAAGTTTTTCCTTGATGAAGTGTCTATCAATCTCAATGTGTTTTGTATGATCATGTTGTACTATATTGTGAGCTATACTGATGGTAGCTTTATTATCACAGTACAGAGATGATTTAACACTTGTAGACAATTTCAGCTCCTTTAGTAACTTTTGAAGCCATAGAAGTTCACAGATACCTTGAGCCATAGCTCTAAATTCTGCTTCTGCACTTGATAACTACATTTTGCTTCTTGCTTCTCCAAGTGACCAGATTTCCTCCCATGAATGTACAATAGCTAGTTGTAGATCTTCTATCATCTGGAGACCCAACTCAATCAACATCAGTAAATGCTTCTATGTGGAGGTGGC
>CAOGCB010146630.1:0-11324 GCA_948266635.1 Cnidoscolus chayamansa
TCAAACCTAGAAAAATGCATGCTAGGATACACTTATTTCTAAATTTGAATTATCCTTGAAATTGGTTTAGTAATATAGAGCCACTTGATAAAAAAAATTGCCAAATAAAACTAGAAATATCTTTCATATATTTAGGATGAATGGATGTACATGCTTGCAGTTTATCATTAGTATGAAGTACATTTATATGAATCAGAATTCTAAATTAAATATAATGAGAAAGATAATAAAAATATATATGTCATGCTAAGGTAACTTCAGGTAGAGAGAGATGCCTAACACCTTCTTTTTTTTGTACTTATTAACCCTTAATGCTATTCTTTGTTCATCTTGCATTAGTTAATTCAAGCCCACTAAGTCAAGAAATATATAAATTTGAACCTTATTGACCTCAAGTACCCATTGCCATTGTTGGGTAGAGAAGTTCTTAGATAGCTATTACATCTCATGTTGAACAATCATTTTTAGAAAATCCCTTAAACAAACTACGTCACTCATATGTATCTACATCAAAGAATGTAATTATTTAAAACTCTTTTTTAAGTGATTGCCATGGTGAAGAGTCAATTAACTTAATCATTTAGTTAACATATTTTCTTAGGTAGCTTAGTTACTGCTAGTTCTCAATTTGCACATTAATTGTTTTTATATGCATACCTCATATACATTCATGCCATCAATGTCAAATATATATCCATTCATAAAAAAAAGTAGTATATTGACTTTGCATAGCCCTATAATCCAAGCCACAAGGATTAGAGGAAAGGGTTTCTTTCCTAGGTTACATCCATCCAAGTACAACATTACATGGCAAGCCCTAAATTTGAAGGCATCGACGTTACTACTTCCATCTTTCATGGTTATAGCTTCCTTTTCTTGCACCTCTTCAATGTTATTACATTTAAATCCTTGGCATACTAAGGTAATATTACCAAAAACAATACTATAAATAATTTATAATACAACCATTTTAATGAAATGATAACAAATTTATTATTATTACATGCCTATAAGCAATTGTGCCATACTATGTTCAAGTTTCTTTTAACATGGTTATGTTGCTCCTTATTTAAGTCTCATGAAGTGTTCTAAGGGTTAATGTGATTCAAGTCTCTTCAAAACCAAATCTTTAACACTAAACGATGTTTCTTACAATGAAATATGGAACTCTAGATAATTATGATTATTAAGAAGCACTCTCACACCAAAACCAAAATGGGTTAATGATTATTTAGAGAAATTTGGTTAAATACTCAAATAGAAATGAAACAACTAATTTCAGCTCAAATTAGGTCGAAATAAAGAAAAGAAAAGAAAACATTCTTTTACTTCAACAATGATATATTTAAATTTACAAAAAAAAAGGTATAGCAGAATAAAAAAGACAGAAGATAGATAGGATGGACTATAGTAATTTCTTTTTGGTAAGACAAAGTAGCCCCAGAAGAAAACAATAACCTTAAATGCCAATATCTCATAATAGGATTGTAAGTTAATATTTTTCATACATTGGATGTGATAACAATTAAGCAAAATTTGCAATTTGATGTATTATTAAAAGGTAGCATAAAATTACATTGAGATAGCCTTTATAAAGTTTGAAACTAACATAAAGTCCTAACAAGAAAATAATAATTAAATCCTACTTCAACATAGATAAAGTAGTTTAACTAGAAAATTAAATAAGTAACATTAAACTAACTTTAGACTAATCAAGGAGAACATGCCACCTATGGTAGATTAAAATGTTGTAATTTATTTTTAAAAGCAATCCCATATTTTTCTTAACTAAATAATTGACTGCAACGGCTATATTATTTTTCTCAACCGACTATAACGGTCATATTATTTTTCTCAACTTATTTTTCTTAACCGACTATAATGGTTATATTATTTTTTTAACCGACTAAAAGGCTATATTATTTTTCTCAATTGACTGCACTCTTGCACTTATAAATAGTCTGCTACACCCACATTCCAAAACATAATTTGATTACTCTCTTCGCTCTTTCTACTCCCTCTACTTTTCTATTGCTGGGTTAAAATACTTTTAACATATTTTGCTGTTCTATTCCTGATTTTCTAATCAGAAGAGCATGTCGTATCTTGGAGATTCGAAATAAATCATATAGGACAGTGACCCATACGCTTCAAGCTTGTTACTAATTTTCTTTTATTGGAATATTTTCCAACAATCTATATGATTTATTTTATGGAACCTGTAGCTGTTGTTACTGTTCCAGCTACATCTTCACTAATACCAGCCATCATGCCTATTATTTCTTATGCAAAACCACATAAAAGGTATGATCATATTGATCTACAGTATGCTATATTAAAATATGTTAGTGTTTCACATATTAAAAAAAATGCAAGATCTTAGTATAATTTCTAGTTTTAGTAATATAAATTTAAATAAATATGAAAGTTGTGTTGAACAAATTAAGTAAGAAATTATGCCCAACAGTACAAAAGGAATCTGAATTACTCAGTTTAATACATACAAACTTAGAAGATTTAAAACAAACCATGACTAGAGGCATTAAAAAATATTATGTAACATTTATTAATGATTTCTCTGGATATACTAAAGTTTATTTACTTAGAAATAAAGATGAAGCCTTTGATATGTTTCACATATATAAGCTAAAGTAGAAAACCAGTTAAATAAAAAAAATTAGATCAGATAGATGTGTTGAATATATCTTATTCAACGAATTTGGTGAAAAAAAATGAATAATTCATGAAATTACTCAACCTAATTTACTTGAATCTAATGATGTAGTAGAAAAGAAAAATAAAACATTAAAAGAAATTATTAATGCACTATTAGTAAGCTCTATAATATCTAACAATCTTTGGAAAGAAGCATTATTATTTGCTTGTCATATATAAAATATAACATCCTATAAGAAAACTAGTAAAATACCAAATATGAAAAAATTATTCACCTAACTTAAAATATTTAGAAGTGTGAGGGTGTCTTGCTAAAGTAATGCTTCCTGATCCTAAGAAAAGGAAACTAAGCTCTAAAACCTCTAATTGCATGTTTATAAGTTATGCTAAAGATAGTGTTGCTTATAGATTTCTTATTCTAAAGAGTGATGTGCTTGACTATGATACTATAATTGAGATGAAAAATAATTAATTTTTTAAACATCTTTACCTTTTGAAATCTGAGAAAATTTCTCATGCACCAAGTCTAAATGATTTTAAAATTAATAATCAAGATTTAAGAAGTAAAAGACAAAGAAAAAAAACTTCTTTTAGAAATAACTTCTGCACATATTTAGTTGAAAATGATCCTGTAACTTTCTCCAAAGCAATTTCTTCTCCTAAAGCTTTGTTTTGTAAAGAAGCAATAAATATTGATCTTGATTTTATCACACAAAATGGTACTTGGATTTTAGCCGATTTACATCCAGGAGTTAAACTTATTGGTTGTAAATGGATTTCTAAAAGAAAATATTATCCTGATGGATCAATTGATAAATACAAAGCAAGATTATTGGCAAAAGATTTTTCACAAAAATAAGACATTAACTGTTTTGACACTTTTACCCTTGTAGCTAGAATATCTTCTATTAGAGTTTTGATTGCATTAGCATCAATATATAAACTTTTTATTCACCAAATGGACGTAAAAATAATATTTTTAATTAGTGATTTAGAAGAAGAAATTTACATGGTGCAACCTGAGGGTTGTATTGTTTCTGGTGAAGAGAAAAAAGTTTCTAAACTTATTAAATGTTTATATAGCTTGAAACAAGCACCTAAATAATGACATGACAAATTTGACCAAGTATGATCAATGATTGTTTTTCTAACGTTGAAGTTGATACATGTGTATATACAAAACTTGTACATGGTGAATGTGTAATCATTTGTTTGTATGTAGATGATATGCTTATCTTTGGTATAAATAATGATATTATATGTGAAACAAAGAGTTTTCTTGCTTCTAAATTTGACATGAAAGATATGGGTGAAGCAAGTGTCATTTTGGAAGTTAAAATCATAAGGAAGAATGATAGTATAGTGTTACCTCAAGAACATTATGTTGAGAAACTTCTAAAGAAGTATGGACATTTTGATGCCACACCTGTAAGTGCCCCTTATGATGCTAACTCCCAACTAATGAAAAATAGAGGTGATCAAGTCGCTCAATCTGAGTATGCACAGATTATTTGGAGTCTATTGCATCTAATGAATTTTTCTTGTCCAGATATAACTTATGTTATATGTAGATTGAGTAGATATACACATAATCCCAATCATAATCATTAGACTGCGATAGTCAAACTAATGAAATATTTGAGAGGTACCATGAATTATGGTATTTTATATAGTAGATTTTCTACTGCATTGGAAGGATACATCGATGCTAACTGGATTTCAAAATCAGATGAGATAAAATCCACTAGTGGTTATGTATTCACTCTAGGTGGTGGTGCAGTTACTTGGAAATCAATTAAACAAACTATTATTGCCAAATCCACCATGGAATCAAAGTTTATAGCTTTAAAGTTGGTTGGAAATGAGGTTGGGTGGCTAAAAAATTTCTTAGCAAATATTCCATTAGGATTGAAACCAACACCTTCTGTGTCAATACATTGCGATTGCCAAGTGGCAATAGTCATTACAAAGAATAAAGCTTTCAATGGTAAAAATACACATATACATCTTAAACATTCTATGGTTAAGCAGATGTTGAAAGATGGAATTATATCCATTGATTATGTGAAGTTAGAAGTGAATTTGGTCGATCCTCTAACTAAACCTTTGGGAAGGAAATTAATAAGTGAAACATCGAGAGGAATGAGACTTAAGCCAATTTGAAAAATTAACAGTGATAGAAACCTAACTTTTGTAATTGGATATCCCATGAATGAGGTTCATATGGGTAATAACAAGACTACATGTTAGTTCTGCTAACACTATTTATATTTTGTTCATTCCTATGGTGTGAGAAATGCTAGACTACATTTAATGAAAGGATGAACTTAAAGTTCCTAATAATTTCATATCCCTTATGGTGATGTATGGATTGCACCATATGTTTGATGAAATCACCTATATGAGTGTGAAGTGGGCTGCTTCTATAAGATAATGGCACAATCTTTAGAGCACTCATGAATTATCAGGCACGCGCATGGCCTATTAGCGCAAAACGGCGTTACCAGCAAATATTGAAAGTGTAAATGCGATTAATAAGATTTTGACTTACATAGAAAAATTTTTAGTTCATAGATGCTAAAATTTATGTATTTGTGTATCTTGGGAGATTCGGAATAAATCCTATAAGATAATGACTCATACGCTTTAGACTTGTTACTAATATTCTTTTATTAGAATATTTTTCAATATAAAAAAGGTTAAAGCATATTAATACTTATAAAATAACTCATATACTAGTTAATTTAAGGCATAAAATAAGAATGTCATTGGTAGGTATAGATGAATGAGAATATGTAAGTGAAAATAGTTGAAGCAGTCATTCTTGTAATATTTAAATGTGAGATATGATAAGGTCCCAGTCAAAGCTTGTAAGAGTTAAAGAATAAATTTGGGAATAAGAATGATTTTTTTATATATATCCTCAGTAGCAGATACAAAGAGACTTAAATAAGAATAGAACTAAACAACCAGGTCCTATGCTTAAGCCACTAACGGCAATTATTCCCACAATAATAGCCAAGATATAACAAATCAGTTAAGATAGCAAACTAAGATAGCAAACTGACTTATTCTAAACAGTAGAAATAATAAAAAATAAAAATATTCAGCATCAAGGACAAATAGAAAAAAAAGATTCAGTAGCAATAGTCAAATCAATAGTCATTCCAAATACTTTTTGTTTGGAATTGGCACCCTCTTTAACCTTCGTGACTTCTCAATACACCCCTCTTTCACAGGAACCTTGTCCTCAAGGTTCAAAGGAGAGAACCTGTCAAATAACGCAGCTGTATTTTCCCAAGTTGCATCTTCAGCTGGTAAGTTCTTCCACCAAATAAGGCTTTCCTCCACAAGTCGCGATCCTTGCTTAACCCACCGAGTTTCCAATATCTCCTTTGGTTCCAAAAGAACATCACCATCTTCATTGAACAAAGGTAAATCAGAAGATACTGGAATAACTTCACCAACATGTTTTTTAAGTAAGGAGACATGAAAAACGGGATGAACTTTTGAATCATCAGGCAACTGTAACCGATAGGCAACATGACCAAGCTTTGCCAGAATTTGAAAGGGTCCAAAGTAACGATTAGCTAGCTTTTGATGAGCCCTTTTGTAAACTGAATGTTGGCGATACGACTGTAATTTCAAGTAAACCCAATCACCCACCTGAAATTCAACATCTTTCCGTTTTGCATCAGCAGATTGCTTCATTTGGTTAATTGAACGGGAAAGAGTAGCTTTAAGCTGCTGTAAAATGTCATCTCGAGTTGCCAAAGCTCAATCTACCTCATGAACTGGAGACACGCCCACATCATATCTAGGAATGGTTGGTGGAGGCTTACCATATAATGCCAAAAAAGGGGACATGCCAATAGAAACATGGAAGGAAGTGTTATACCAGAATTCTGCCCAAGGAAGATAAGAGCTCCATTTCCGGGGCTGTTGGGACGTAAAACAGCGAAGATATTGCTCTAGACATCTGTTGACAACTTCTGATTGGCCATCTGTCTCCGGATGATATGAAGAACTCATGTTCAGTTTGGTGCCGGATAACTTGAAAAACTCACGCCAAAAATGGCTGACAAAAATAGGACCGCGATCACTAATTATGGACTTTGGCATTCCATGAAGCTTAACAACTCCTTCAACAAATTTCTCAGCGATTATTTTAGCAGTAAAAAGGTGTGTCAAAGCCAAAAAATGAGCATATTTGCTTAAACGATCTACCACCACTAGAATTGAGTTTTTGCCATTAGAAAATGGGAGTCCTTCAATGAAATCCATTGTTATGTCATCCCAAACTTGATGTGGAATTGGTAGCGGCTGGAGAAGACCCACTGGAGAAGATGTTGAAGCTTTGTTCTTTTGGCAAACGGTACAGGAAGCAACATAGTCACGGACTGTTTTGGACAAAGAAGGCCAATAAAACTGCTCAGCTATTCTTTTGCACGTCCTCAGAACTCCAGAATGTCCTCCACATGCTGAATCATGGAATTCCTGTAAAAGTTGACCAATCAATTCAGAATCAGGTGGAATGACGACACGATTCTTGTAAAGAATCAAACCAGCTTGCCATAAATATGATTTGCTTGGGTTATTGGTAGCCAATTTGCCAATATGAAGCATGTAAGGATGTGAAGTAGTTGTTGCCCGTAAAGTATCCCACAATGAGGTTTGTGGACTGAAGAGAGTATTGAGATTAGGACTTCCCACGATTCTTGACAATGCATCTGCTGCAACATTTTCTTTTCCTGGTTTATACCTGATCTCATAATCATAACCCAACAGCTTGGAGACCCATTTTTGTTGTTATGGAGTAACAATCTGCTGCTCTAATAAATACTTAAGGCTTCTTTGATCAGTTTGAATTAAGAACCTCCTTCCCAGCAAATATGGCCTCCATGTACGAATTGCTTGAACAATTGCGAACATCTCCTTAGCGTAGGTGGACCAGGACTATTTTCAAACACCCAAGGATTTACTCATAAAAGCGATGGGTTTATCCCGTTAAGATAGGACAGCCCCAATGCCATCATTTGAAGCGTCAGTGGTAATGACAAAGTCTTCAATGAAATTTGGTACAGCAAGTGTTGGTGTGGAAGTCATAGCATGCTTCAAATATGTAAAGGACTGTTCTGCTTCATCCGACCAAGCAAATCTGCCCTTTTTTAACAACTTTGTCAATGGCCGAGCAATCAAGCCATAATTCCGAACAAACTTCCTATAATAGCCTGTGAGACCTAAAAATCCACATAAATCAGAGACATTAGTAGGTTTAGGCCAATCAAGCATTGCCCGAATTTTTCCCTGATCCACCCTCACTCCTTTATGAGAAACAATGTGACCCAAATACTCAATTTGTTGCTGCCCAAATGCACATTTACTGAGTTTGATAAAAAATTTATGCTGCCGCAATATTTCAAAAGCCATTTTTACATGTTCAAGATGCATGTTCCAATTGGGGCTATAAATCAAGACATCATCAAAAAATACTAGCATAAATTTGTGTAAATAGGGACGAAATATAGAATTCATGATAGCCTGAAAGGTGGAGGGTGCATTACATAATCCAAAAGGCATTACCAAGTATTCATAATGACCGTTATGGGTGCGAAAGGTCGTTTTATGAACATCATTTGGATGAACTTGTACCTGATGGAAGCCAGAACGAAGATCAAGTTTGGTAAAATAGGCAGCCCCATGGAGTTCATCTAAAATATCATCAACTGTGGGAATTGGGAATCTATCTCTAACAGTGACAGCATTTAAAGCCTTATAATTGGTAAAAATCGCCAAGATCCGTCTTTTTTCTTAACTAGTAAAACAGGAGAAGAAAAAGAACTTGTGCTAGTGCGAATTAGCCCCAATTTTAACATGTCATGAACCTGTTTTTCAATTTCGGCCTTTTGAAAATATGCGTACCTGTATGGACGAACATTATTTGTCCCTTCCTTCAAGTTGATGCAATGGTTAATTTCTCTTTCCGGTGGTAGCTCAGTTGGGTGTTGGTAAATGTCAGCAAACTGATGGAGCAATTGTTGCATATCTGGATGAATCCCCTCCAGAGGCAATTCTTGATGAGTTTGGAAACAAATTGCAAAAAAAGAACTTCCATGTCTTAACTCATTCGTCATCCTTTTCAAGGAATATGATTGAATGGGCTGACTATCGATCCCTCTAAGGAATTGGAGCTGACCATCCCATCGAAATTCCGTAGTTAAATGCTTCCAATTGCAGTTTACATTCCCTAACTTTTCAAGCCATTGGATTCCTAACACCATATCCAAACCCATTATTGTGAACCCTTCCCCCCAGATGCAACATGCTTCAGAATGCTATACAAATGTAAATTGGGATGAATGCATGTGAAATGTGTGTGAGTCGCCACCTGGTTTAATTATTTTAGGGTAAACTAGGAAAAACCCTGTGACTCCAATTTTATTTAATTAACCTAATTTAATCAGATTAATTAGCCCAAATGAATTAAGGCAAGTCTTAGAACCAAAGGTGGATCCCGAGACCATGTCATGCAGTTTAACTAACTATTCTAAATATAGCTGAAATGAAGGGTAAAATGCTTTGAATGATTATGAATGATTTTGGAAAATGCTGAATGATTTTAGATGATTTTGGAAAATGCTGAATGATTTTAGACTTGGTATTTGAGATTTAATCCGAAACATGTCTACGTACCCTTTATTTGAATAAGGGATCAAAGTCAACGTAGTTCGGAAATGCCTTTTTGAAAGGGCTTTGATTTTTGGGTACTTAGTACCAAAATGGATTTTGGGCTTTTTGTTGCCAAAATGGGTTTTTTGGGCACTTGGTGCCTAAATGTGATTTTGGGCCTTTTGAGCCAAATTGGGTTTTTGGGCTTTTGCTGCCAAATGGGTTTTTGGGCCTTTGGGCCAAATTGTGTTTTTCGGGCACTTGGTGCCTAAATGTGATTTTGGGCTTTTTGTTGCCAAATTGGAAATTTTGGGCCTTTAAGGCCAAATGATGAATTATGGGCCTTTAGGGCCAAATCTGAAATTATGGGCCTTTAGGGCCAAATGGTGAATTATGGGCCTTTAGGGCCAAATGGTGAATGATGGGCCTTTAGGGCCAAATAGTGAATGATGGGCCTTTAGGGCCAAATTGTGAATGATGGGCCTTTAGGGCCAAATTGTGAATGATGGGCCTTTAGGGCCAAATTGTGGATGATGGGCCTTTAGGGCCAGATCTGATTTCATTTGGGCCTTTTAGGCAAAAATGCATATGTTGGGCCTTATGGGCCAAATCTGTGAATTTGGGCTTTTTAAGCCAAAATGGGTGAGCTTTTGACCTTATGGACCTGATCTGATCTCATGGGCCATTTTGGGCCAGATCTGATGTCATTGGAACATTTTTTAGGCCTATTGGGCAGGTCTGATTTTATTAAGCCTTTTAGGCTGAATCTGATTTAACTGAGTGAGATTGGGCAATTAGTTTGCCAATTGATTGAGCTATGAATGTATGCAATTTGATGCCAAAACAGGATTTAGGCTTCAAAGCCACAATTATTTGAGCTTATGGTATTATGCCATAGTTATGGATCAACTAGACATTTGGGGCCCATAAGCTTGGATCTAGCGTAAATACCACGATTATTAATTAACCAGGCATTTAGCTAATATCTGTTTAATGAGATGATATGCATGCATTATGATGCTTGGATTAGAGTTTGAGTAGAAGAGAAGTATGCATATGATGCTTTAACTTAAAAGATAGAGTTTAGAGAGGTGTACCTGGTTTAGAAGTCTACCTCTGCGGAGCTTCAGCTTGCTTGATCTCAAATTAAGATTAACTTAAGTGACCAAAACTCAAATAAGAATGCAATGAATGATGCAAGAAAATCAGTAAAGAATTGCAAGGAGCGAGGAGGGAGAGTGAATGCTGAAAATTCAAGCGGTGTATTGAAAACTGGAGCCGGAAGCTGCTTTTATAGGCAAAATCGAGAGGAGGGCGGCTGCGTCCGCCGTGGACGGCTGCGTCCGCCGTGGACGGCGACTGCGCCCGCTGTGTTACTGCGGCTGCACCCGCCGTGTGACGGCGGCTGCGCCCGCCTTCGAAGGGCAGTTTTCATTCCGAAGGCTTTTTCGGGAGTTCCGGACCTCCAAAAATTATTTCAAGAGTACCTTTGGGTTCCTCGCGACGTTCCGGACGTTTTGAGTACCATATTGGCATACTTCCGGAAACTTTTCTGAAAGACCTCCGGTCTGGCCGGATTGTTTGCAGTCCAAGAAAATAGGCTTTCCGAGCCTCAAAATTCGAGTATTCACAACTTAGTCAAATGATGTCTCAGTAACATCCTTTAACCATCCATTTATGTCTTTACTAAACTAATGAATGCCTTGATAGCACCTTCGGCTACCCATTATGGCTCGGTTAGAAGCTTAATTTATAGTAACCAAACTACTTTTCTAACTACTGAAAATTGGATTTTTCCTAGAAGGTCAAAACCTAGCTTCTTACATTTCCAATTACCATAACTTGTTAAACTCATATTTTAACATCAAAACACATCCTATTACCTATTTCATTAACATATATACTCACAACATCATCAAAAACATTTCAACATAACATATACATATCAAACACTACATTTCCAATAATTTTAGTTCATC
>CAOGCB010147236.1:0-57225 GCA_948266635.1 Cnidoscolus chayamansa
TGCTCTATTCTCTGCTCTATCTTCTCCTCTCTTCTCCATTCTACTCTATTCCCATTCTATTCTATCCTATAATCCCTATTCTGCTCATTCTACTCCATTTCTTTCCCATCTAAGTTACAAAATACTTAGAGTTACCTAACACAGATCTAATGATTTTAAGCTCATAGAGAAATGTTGCTTGATTTTGAGCCTAATTTTCTTTATGTATAAAGAAATGTGTCCTACTTCTGCATAGATCACAAATAGATCCTAGCGACTTTCCCTGAATCAAAATGTACCAACGTTTTTCTTGCTTTTGCAAAGAAATATAATAAACTGATATCTGAAGTATGACCAGTAAATCCTATAATTAGGTCAAAACCACAAACTAAATTTTCCTGATTCACTAGAAGCAATAAGCATCATATCACATAGAGAAAGTAGATCTTTGTGTTTACCTTTGTAAGCTTCATTGATCTCTTGAAATTTTGCAGTAACAGCACTATCACCCTGGTGTTTATCAGGATGCCACTTCTGTAGATAAATGAAAATATCATGAAATGTCTTGCTTGCATCCATCGTGCAGTAATTAAATAAAGAAATTACTGCAATCAAGAAACACAAAAGCTCACGTAAGAAGCTGCTCATAGTAGATGCACCACTAACCAGCGCAAGCTTCAGGTAATTTAATCTTATCATCTCTTCTGTTGCATCATAATCAACCTCCAAAATTTTGTAGTAATCCTGCACAGAATGAGAGTTTCCCATCAGAATTCAGATTTAAGTTGATTTAGATCATTAATAGAATATATAGCAAAATATTCACATTGGCAACTTGTCAATTAGTGCAAACGCATTTTGAATGAAAACTTAAAATATAGCACAGGATATCCATATTGGCTACTGAGTAAAATTTTGTCAATGAGTGCAAATGCATTTCAACAGCAGATATGCAATCTGAAATCTTCAGCAAATGGTGCCATAAAAGAGACCCTCTGTGAGAATAGTTAATTGGATAACATGATTGTAATCAGTTAAAAATACTAAGCTATTTAAGTACATAAAAAAGAAGATTGATTTATAAGAAAAGGTGCAAACATGCAGATAGCTAGCTAGGAAATAATCAAGCTTTTGTCTTTGACTATTTGATCATTCGAAAGAAAAAAAGTCCATCTATCTTTCATTGCCCTTGACCTTTTTCACAAGATAAACCTTCCACTGCTAAATTTTATAAGAAAGAAATATCAGGGATATCATCCTGTAGTAAATGAATGCCTTCCACTGCTAAATTTTATAAGAAAGAAATATCAGGGATATCATCCTGTAGTAAATGAATGCTCCTAACCATGCCATTCAAATTTCACCACCTTCCCCTGCAATGCTCGCATAGATGCAGCAAGATGCATCCTCATATATAGAAATCAAGACAAGTACAGAACCTTCTTGGAAACCAGCAATTATGGGTCAACAAGTCCACAAGAGCTGGAAATTTAGTAGAGAGGAGGCTTTCAGGAAAAATAAAATAAAATAACGAGGGCAGAGGCACAGTATTCCCACATGGAACTAACTAAACCTCAGCGAACAATCTTCATTCAAGAATCCTCCAACTTAAAGTTCATCGGTAAACTACGGCATCTAATTTCTTAAAATTGTATTGCATTTTCTTCTTCGCAACTTCATCTTGCATTGTAGCTACACAAGAGCACAAGTGATTGATCATACTGAACTAACTTTGATGAAATGAAGACATGATGAGAACTCAAATATTTATATAAGAAGTTTCATTAGGAAGGCATCTGTAATAGGCAAGAATCCATGAATCAAAGGTCTTTTCTGCCAACTTAGAGATAAATGAAATAGAAGTAAACAAAATAGCTGAAATGAACGCATTCTGTGGAACCATCAATGATAAATCTAAAGGACCATTCCAAACAGCAGAGTACAAACCCACCACAAAAAATGCAGATAAAGAAATATTTAAAGAGGCAAATCCAACACCATTTCAAACAGGCTAATTGCACTTTATGCAAGATCATAAGGTAACTGACTATGCTTAAGCTTAGATAAATAGCCACAGAACTAGCACAAACATTTCAATTAGGTCAAGACAATAAATATTTCACAGCAAAACAAGGAAGGATTGCCAAGAATTAAATGGTTAAACAAAAAAAGTGATAAGAGGATCATTCTTGTAGAACAAAAGCATTTCTTTTCTTGGAGCAGGATGAATTTCATTATCAATAAAGAGATGATGTCTATGTGTCAAACTAACTTGGCTAGCCAAAAAGTTAGGTTTTTAATATAGCCGCGACTGTGCTTTAAGTCCTTGTAGAAAGTGAAGAAATATCAGGTTGTGAACTGATAGGCATGTAACAAAAATGCTAAGAATACTCATTTTGTATTCATTTATGTTTCCCAAAAATCTTTGACAGAAAAGCTCTACTCCATTGGTTGCACAGATAGAATTTTAGTTCCATGCTTCTCAATATTCTTATATTTTAAAGATGACATTAATCTAAATCTTCAGGTAGGCTTAGGCGGGATTTCTTTACCAAACTATAATACATAAATGGGGTTAAATCTTTAAACTATTCTCTTGCTTCCGATTTCTGAGAAATCAAATTAAAAGGTTACATATTGCCAATCAACACCAACTAACTCAATGAAAAGAAAAGGCAAAATAATATAAGGCAGTTTTTGTATATAGTAATTCCTACAGTAATTCATCTGGTACCAAGCTTAGATGCATGAAACTATACTTCAGAAACAATGCACCCAACTTCAGCAACTTTATACGTGAGAAAAATGCAAACAGTCCCAAATTAAGCTCAATTATTTATTAAATATTCATTCCATACGGCCTCACTCAATGAAAAGAAAAGGCAAAATGCTATAAGGCAGTTTTTGTATATGGTAATTCCTACAGTAATTCATCTGATACCAAGCTTAGATGCATGAAACTATACTTCAGAAACAATGCACCCAACTTCAGCAACTGTATAAGTGAGAAAAATGCAAACAGTCCCAAATTAAGCTCAATTATTTGATTAAATATTCATTCCACACGGCCTCACCCATGAAAATTTTCACTTCTTTTTTTTTTTTTTTCCTTCCCTTCCACAGAAGCCATATAAAATCAATGAAAAGACAAGAGACCCAGAAACAGAACTCAAAATCCCAACTTGGAATATAAGAAATTAACATCAGCATATTTTGCAGGAATAAAATTCAGTAATAGATTTAAAAAGAAAAAACGAAGAAGAAAAAGAAATAAAGTAGAAGGGAGACTAATTTTGTGCACCTTTTGGGTGGTATTCTCATTGCCTTCCATCTGCTATGATTATGGGTTTAGCATGCAGATGATTTTTTGCACACTTCATCTCATGAAAGATAAAACCCAGAAGAAGCTCGAAATCTTATTGAAATAAATGAAATCAGTTTATTCTTTACAGATATTTTAAATACAAACTAAAATAAATAAGGGAAAACTGGGTTTTGTGTGGTGGAGTTTGGGTTTCTTGAAGAAAAAATGAAGATTGAGGGATAGATATTCAGATGCCACGACTGTATCAATTTTAGGGTTTTTTTTACCCATTTCGATTAATTTTTTTAATAGTTATCTGATAGTCCTGCGCGTGTCGTGCACGTGAGAAATGGGGCTGTAATCAGGTAAATTGTTAGTGAAATCACTGTCAACTCCGAACACTGTATTTCGTGAAAATTAATTAATTAATTAATTTTTATTTTTAATTTAATTTAAATATTCTATATTTTATAAAATTACGTTATTTTAGTGTTAGTTAGAAAAAAATATTAAAATTATAAAATTAAAATAATATATAATTAAATATAAAAATTAAATAATATAAAAAATTTAATTTAAATAAATGATTAATTAGTTGATATAAAAATAAAAGGTTTAATTTTATAAAATTATATATTTTTAATTATATTTTAAAAATAAATTTTTTTAGAAAGTAAATACTTATTTTTGTAATATATCTAATCAACTATTTAATATAATTTATAACTATTAATTGATAATTTAGTATATTATAATTACTATTTAATAGTTATATAATTATTACTATATATTTATAAAATTACACACACACACATATATATATTTTATTACAATAATTATTTAATATTACATCTTATAATTTTAAATAATTTATGAAAAATAATTAAAATTTTAAAAATAATAGAATATAATTTAAAATTTGGTATGATAAAAAATAATTTAATACAAAAACTAAATAATAATCGGTATTATTAAATATTATCCGAATAGGCATTAACCTCAATTCTATAATGAAATTGAAAACCTTTAGCTCATAATTCAATCGAAAATCTAGATTATATTTGTACCAAAGTTATCATATAAAGCCATAGAAGATTTTAGCATTGCGGTAAATCCGTGTTTTTTAGAGATGGAAAGTGAAACCTGAGGCGTTGGTTTCGATTGGAATTTTTTGTATAGGCAAGGGGGGAGGGAGTGTCCGGGGGACCAATTTTAGCTCCACAAGGGAAAAAAAGGAAGGACCGCATTTTAATGCATGCAATTCACTCACTATCTCCGCCAACTCCAGGCCTGCGCCGAAAGGCGGTCCCCGTTAGTTGCCAAGCAACTCCATGCCCTAATCGTCAAAGCTGGTCTAAACGAAAGTGAACCCTTGTCTAACACTCTTGTGGATGTTTATGGTAAATGCGGCTTCGTTCAAGATGCCTATTACTTGTTTGATGAAATGCCCCGTAGAGACCGTGTCTCTTGGGCTTCCATTCTCACTGCTTATAACCTAGCTAACCTCCCTAATCGAACTCTTTCCATTTTCCCTACCATGTTCACTTTTGATGGGTTGCAACCTGACCATTTCGTCTATGCTACTCTCGTCAAGGCATGCGCCAGCTTGGGTGCTATAAGTCAAGGGAAGCAAGTACATGCTCACTTTATTCTATCGCCCTTCCGTGATGATGACGTTGTTAAGTCTTCTTTGGTTGATATGTATGCGAAATGTGGATTACCCAAAATTGCTCGTGTTGTTTTTGATTCGATTTTGAAAGAAAACCCGGTTTCATGGACTGCAATGATATCTGGCTACGCCAGGAGTGGGTTAAAAGCAGAGGCTATGGATCTGTTTTCCAGGGCGCCAGTGAGGAATTTATATTCTTGGACTGCGTTAATTTCAGGGTTAGTTCAGAGTGGACATGGGATTGATGGTGCTTACTTATTTATTCAAATGAGAAGAAAAGGGGTAGGTATAGTAGACCCGTTAGTCCTTTCTAGCGTTGTTGGTGCTTGTGCTAATATGGTTGTACTAGAGTTCGGAAAGCAGGTTCATGGCCTTGTCATAGCACTTGGCTATGCTTCCTGCTTGTTTATCAGTAATGCTCTTGTGGATATGTATGCAAAATGTAGTGATATTTTAGCAGCCAAAAACATTTTTGACGAAATAGTTCATAAAGATGTTGTTTCTTGGACATCTATGATAGTTGGAGCAGCTCAGCACGGTAGAGCCAGCGAAGCATTAGCTTTGTATGATGACATGGTTTTAGCTGAGGTAAAGCCAAATGAAGTAACCTTTGTTGGATTGGTTTATTCTTGCAGCCATGCTGGTTTAGTTAGTAAAGGCCGAGAACTTTTTGAATCCATGGCCGAAGACTATGGAATTAAACCCTCTTTGCAACACTTCACATGCTTCTTGGATCTTCTTAGCCGATCTGGGCATCTTGATGAGGCTGAGAATGTCATTAATACGATGCCGTTTAAGCCTGATGAACCTACATGGGCAGCTTTACTGAGTGCTTGCAAGCACCATGGAAACACCCAAATGGGGCTAAGGATCGCTAATAAGCTTCTGAGCTTGAATCCTGAAGATCCTTCCACCTATGTTCTGTTGTCTAATATTTATGCTGGTGCTGGTATGTGGGAACACATGTCAATGGTTAGAAAGTTGATGGCAGCTAGGGAAGTGAAAAAGGAACCAGGTTTTAGTACCATCTCTTTTGGGAAGGAAATCCAAGTCTTCCATGCTGGGGAGACATGTCATCCTCTGAAGGATGAAATATTTAGTTTGCTCAAGGAGTTAGATGAAGAGATGAGAAGAAGAGGTTATGTTCCTGATACTAGCGCTGTTTTACATGACATGGAAGAAGTAGAGAAAGAGAGGCAGCTTTTTTGGCATAGTGAGAGATTGGCTGTGGCTTATGGCCTACTTAAGTCTGTTCCAGGAACTGTCATACGTATAGTGAAAAATCTTCGTGTTTGTGGAGATTGCCATACTGTTTTTAAATTACTTAGCAGCATTGTGCAGAGAGAAATTATTGTGCGAGATGCCACCAGGTATCATCATTTTAAAGATGGAAGATGTTCATGCAATGATTTTTGGTGATTTTATGGTTCTAAGACTGCGGAATTGAACATCAGAAGAGACTAATTTGCGCACCCAAGATAGCCAATAAACCATAGGGGTCTAATGCCAAATGACACTTCAAGAACTTCCACTAAAAGCCTTTGGAATGGCTCATTGCATATATCCCAGATGAAAATGAGAAACCCATTTCACACCTGGTAAGAGACATTACTGGTAGAATAGGAAGAGATCATTTCTTTGAGTACACTGCTGCTGCACCCTACGTGAATCAAGGCCTTCAAGCCAAAAGTGATGTATATTACTGGGGGACTCAGCATACAAGCTGACCACCATCAATAACGCAAGAACAAGGTATGGTCATTATTTCTTGACGCTTATCAGTTCTTGCTGAGTTAAGTGAAACTGCTTGTAATATTCATATGATTTTTGGACGGGAATTCCATCTAGATGAACTTTGGCTCTTGAAGTCCCATTGCGATTTGCAAGATATGGACAAATCATATTTGAGCGATTGAAGCAACCAGATTGTGTTTAGGTTCTGATTGAGATTTGGTAAAAAACACGTTGGAGAGAATAGGTGCCTACTGCCCACAAAACAAGAAAACTCAGTCACTGAAACAATTGATTGTTACTTGAATTGCTCTTTCCTAATTCGTAAAGGATTTCGCAAACACTGTAGCACAGGTATATGCACTGGCAACTCCCAGTTTCTTGACGAGGCCTGTTGAGGATTTTCTAATTTGTAATTTGAGGCATCCCTTTTTTCCCTCCTCGTGTTTGGGAATATGGAATTTTTTTTTACTGCAACTTCCTTTGAAGGCCATAAAAAATAAGTTGCTGTGCTGCCATTATAAAAGATTCGATGCCCTGAAACTCTTCTTCTTGCCTTAATGTTAAAAGCTATTTTCCATGACAACACAAGTAAAATTCCCTTTTCTCTGTTAAGTCTCAATGTTGTCGGGTCAGACAAGCATTTTACATTTTTGCAGATTTAGTGGTTGATGTAGGAAGCAACTTCTTTATCAAGAGAAGAGCTAGATCAGCATCTCCATGGGATTAATTTTGGAAATCCATGCGAGACTCACATCAAGAAGATTCACAAATGGGACAACAGCTTTCGACATTGTATGAATGTTAGATTCTTTTGAGCTCAGTTAAGGGCTTCCTAAAAACTGTTCCATGGTTGTGAAATGCGAAGAGAAGAGAAATTATGATGATGATTAGTGAAATGGCTGAAGCAGGGAAAAGAAACTGTAAATGAATTGTTCGTGTAATCGTGTTTGATACATTTTGGACATGATTTCACATGACATTTTTGGAAAAAATTATTTAATGTTAATGATAAATTGATGCTGAACTTGTATTTAGAGCGGTAAAGTATCAAGTTCAAGTTTCAATTGAAATGATATATTAAAATAAGAGCATTTTTTTCTTTATTATATTAACTCATTTTTAAGAATATTGAATTTATAAGTTATTAAATTATTGTTGTTATTATTACTACTTCCTTTAAAAGTATAATTTACTAAATTTATATATGTATACCAGCTAAAAGAAATGACAAATAAAATTATATTAACGTGTTACTAAAGGAAATTAACATTATATAAATATGCTTGTGTGAAGCATTATTGGAACAATTATATGTGCACCTGCCAGTGCCACTACCATCACTCAGCAAATATTAGACACCAACTGGACCTCGGCAGAACTTGTCTTGTTCTATACAATTATTAAAAAGACAAGGAGAAGGGAATCCTATCCTTCCTCTTTCTACATCATCGATCAATCATCAAAACACACCATCTTCAAAGCTTCACCTGGCAACTCCATCCAATCCAAGGCCATGTCAAGGAGCAGCAAGACCTCACAGGTCATAACATGCAAAGGTATGTGTTCTGTTTTCATGTTAAATAACTCTCTCTTGGATATTATTGATTTTAGTATGTCTCTGTAGCTGCTGTAATATGGGGGATTGGGGAGGGTTTGAAGGTGGAAGAGATTCAAGTAGACCCACCAAATTCTTCTGAAGTTCGAGTCAAGATGCTTTATGCTAGTATCTGTCACACTGATATCTCTCGTGCCCAGGGATTTCCATTTGTGGGTATTTTACTTCTAACTGAATATATATATCACTGTCCTAAATTTTTTTTAAGAATCTGTAATTCTCTTTTAATTTTTCACTTTGTCATAATTTGTTTGTTGCCGATATGTTCATGAAAGTGAAATGATTTTAAAAGACTGAAGGAATTAATTTAAGAAAAATAATCCTCCCAACTATATATAATATACATCTTCGTTAAATTTCCATTCTTTTATTATTATTAGTAGAGGGTTTAACATTGGGCCTAATAATGTTCGTTTCCCTTGTCAGCCACTTTTCCCTAGAGTTCTAGGGCATGAAGGCGTTGGGTAAGCTCTCTTTCTGTGCTGTTATAATAAATTTGCTTCCAATAAAAATGGTTATTAATAGAACAAATTGTGTAATTGAAGAGTGGTGGAGAGCATAGGAGACGAAGTAAATGGGCTAGAACAAGGGGATATTGTGATCCCAACCTTCATTGCACAGTGCCAAGAATGCGAGAATTGCATGTCACAGGACACGAATCTGTGCCTGAGATTCCCATTAAACCGCAAGGGTTTAATGCCTGACGGCACATCAAGAATGTCCATTAGAGGCCATAAGCTGTACCACTTGTTTACTTGCTCCACATGGTCTGAATACATGGTTATTGATTCCAACTACATTCTGAAGATTGATCCAACCATACCTCTGCCTCATGCAAGTTTTTTATCATGTGGGTTTTCAACTGGGTTTGGAGCAGCTTGGAAGGAAGCAAAGGTTAAAAAAGGTTCAAGTGTGGCTGTTTTAGGCCTTGGTGCTGTTGGGTTAGGGGTATGTTTTATTCAAATGGTGTCTTGCTTTTTTTTGTTTAGTGGTTGCTTTTCTTATGTAATGGGAAGTTAAAAAAGAATTGCAGGTTATAGAAGGATCTCGTATGCAAGGTGCAGCTATCGTAATAGGTGTAGATAAAAATGTTAACAAAAGAGAGAAGGGACACGCTTTTGGAATGACACATTTCATAAACCCAGATGAATTTGACAAACCCATTTCACAACTGGTGAAAGACCTGACTGGTGGTGGGATAGGAGTGGATTATTGCTTCGAGTGCACTGGCGCTGCACCCTTAGTCAATGAAGCTATTCAAGCCACAAAAATGGTAATCCATTATTCATTCCCTTTGGTTCTTTTTGCTTGCGCAATTTAAGTGGAAGCAAATGATGGTGATTTCATGTTTTGTGATATGATTGTTAGGGAACAGGAAAAGCAATAGTGATAGGTTCTGGAAATGACACTGTGGAGATCGAGATCTTCCCTTTGCTCGCAGGAAGAACTCTCAAGGGATCCGTTTTTGGAGGGCTGACAATGAAATCTGACCTTCCAAATGTGATCGACAAATGCAAAAACAAGGTACTGCACTTAGTTTTGTGAGGGTTTATTAGGTGAGAATATAAATTTATAGTTCTTTTCCTAATTTATTGAGAGTGAGATCCATGCATTGAGCAGGTGCTCCCGGAGCACGGAATAATCTTCATTTATATACATAATATTTTCATCCCTAACGAAGTTTCTAATTTTGGACAGGAGTTCCATCTCGATGAGCTTTTGACTCATGAAGTTTCGTTGCAAGATATAGGCAAAGCATTTGAGATGTTGAAGGAACCAAATTGTGTAAAGATTCTTGTCAAGGTTCAGTAGTCCTCAGCTATAACTGTAGAGGATCTCTACCCTTAAATAGAATTTCCAACACTCTTCTCAGAGAACACTAGCACCATCTTTGCGAATAAATTAAGAGAAAGCTGTTAATAATATCAGAATGATGGGATACCCCCTGTATTGGTATGTCAGGATCGAGCTGCTCTAATAAATTCTTTTAGCTGGATAAACAATTTCTCTAGGAAAGAACTAGCAAAAAAATAATTTAACTTCTAGGATGACAGAGATTTTCTGAAACAAGATATTATGATCTTCGCATTCCAATAAAATCCATTCACCGCACACCTAGTGGTCGACAATTCTTGTAGCGAGCAGGATTTACTTGCTGACTTACGGGGACAGAGCCCATAGTTCTGAAAATTAACTTGCAATTGAATGCCCATGTTCCAAGTAATATGTTATTTGCCAGGAAGTGTATCCACCAAAGCTTAGTTCTCTTTAAAAACTAAAATCAGTTCAATTTTGTTTGAAAATTTTTCCAACTGTTTTAAATAATTCAGCTTGTTTGAATAATAGTAATGCAGTTTCAAAAACTGAAGTGCAATATCACATACAAATCATATAATATTACCGTCGTATGCAAAAACACATGAAATATAATTTTTTATATCATCGATGCCAAATTAACAATTATTAATCACATTTAGTTAATCCTAACAAATGCAATAATTGCACTTATTAGAAAAATCAATAATAATAATAATAAAAGGAGCTGCCAACCATTTTGGTCACAATCGGCAATTAGCCAATTACTAGAAAAAAATAAATAAATAAATAAAGACACAGAACAGCAGCAGTTGGAAGCTACTTAAATCCTCAAATTCTCAAGTCTAAATGAAAAAAGGCCAGTGTTGTATGCTTCAATAATGCTCACTAACAAACTTATATTTTGTTTCAAATGACAAAAACCTAAAACTCCAATATGCACAGTAGCGACACAGTTACATATCTGTTTTTCAAACGGCATATGATCTCAAACATCATAATGAAGAAATATAAACTAATCTCGCATGGTAGCTTCTACCTCAGAATCAGTTTCAACAGGCACAGTAGGGGAGTTATTGCCACCTCTCAAACGTGAAGATACTTTGTCAATAGCAGAATTCAGTTGGCCTATTTTTGCATTCAGGGTCTGCCTAGTCTTCTGCTTTTCGGGAAAGTGAAGAATGTCAATTACTATGTCAACGTCATATAGCAATTTCCTACTAGCAACCAAAGACAATAATGATATTACCTCTAAACCTTCATCATAGTATATCGGTCGCTTGGCCTTTCGAAACCCATATTCATCTTCATTTAGCAGGGATCTTCTAATCTGAAGCAACATACAACAACAAAATGAAACCGGCACTTGCAACTTAAACCAAAACTGAAGCTTTAGCTGAACATAAAGGGACCGATAATAGACAGCCAATCTTTCCATAAGTAGGGAGGAAAAAAAAAAGCATCTCCATTGACTTAATCCAACAACAGTATACTGGACAGGCACTAGACTTTTATTTATGCTCGGAAGAAGTTTCGCAAAGATAAGTCACTAATATGAGACTTGTACACATCTGATAACTCGGAAGAAAATACAGCCATAAATGCAGAAATACATAGAAGAAGGCAAGGATGAGGGTCATATCAATGGATAACAGAAAAGTAAGCAAAACTATCAAGCAGCATTTCAACATCACAAATTACCAGTGTTGTAAGCATAGCATATAGAAAATAGCAGAAGTGTCGGGCTTTGTAATAAACTCATAGACTATACACCTCTTATAGGAGGAGGAAGTTAAGCAATCCATCCAATTATCAAACAACTATGTACCATAGATGCACAATACAAGTTTTAAAGAAGCATAGATAATAATCCATCTTCATGCTTCAGTCATTCAAGACTCAACAAGTCAACATACTGTCATGAGTCAGAGATAGTTGTGATGCAATGGTGCAGCAACTAGTATGTTTGTGTTTTCCCTTCTTCGTAATGCATTTAATTAGGGGACATGTTTCCCTTATCCGTTACATCCTTTTAAAACCCTCAGAAGGAAATTTTCAGTGCCAAAAACTACAAAGAACTAAAGAAAGAAGTATAATCACCTGAGGAGCAAAAATATAAGCTAAAGTTCCAAATATAGCACCTCCTAAAAGAAAACCAGCGGCAAAATCACTGCCACCACCCCTACTACCATCACTGCACTTTACAGAAGAAATGATAAGGCAGGGCTCAAAAAATAGCATAAGCAGGGTATGCTCAGAGTAAAACACTAGCCTAATTAAAAAATAATAGAAATCAGGTGAACAATACAAAAAAAGTATAAGAAAAGCACAAGTAATTTAAAAAGCAAAAGGATTCATTCCACAAAAGTCCTTAGTACATAAATGAGACCAGAACAACATACTTGTATTCTGCACGAACAGACAACTTGCAGTTTCCCACCTGATTTGACTTCCTTTGAACTGCCAGTTTCGATGTTTTTGCAAATGAATTGGACTTTGAGGGCCAAAGTTCACGTGCCTTCAATTGAGACCCACCTACAACCAAATAAAAGCATGCTCATAAATAATGTAAGAATTCTCAAAAGATCAGAATCCATAGAAAATTATCAAACTCATTAAAAAAAAAAGAAAAAATAAAAGACCAGAAATTATTTTTATTTGTTTCTAGTTCATCTATATCTACTTGCGCACTAACCTATTTTCAGTTACAACCATCTTAATCAAGAAAATATTACAACCATCTTAATCAAAAAAATATTATCTTGATAAGAACGCCATCTGATATATTGATCAGCATCTAGAAACCTACACCATTTCCAAGTAACTGTGCTGTGCTGATCCAAGTGCTGAATGAGAAATTCTCATTTCTTAAAAATCTTCAGTAATCTTGCTTATAAAAAATACGAAAAAGAATTTGCAATAAAAGGAATAGGTTTTAGTAAACATATGGCAGCGAGTGGCATCATCCATTCACAACCAATAAACAAAAAGCTAGCCCGAGTTACATTTTGAAAATCATACTTATTAGAACAAAACAAGCAGTTAAGAATCGAAAAGGCTCACGTAGATCTACATGAAGCATTATTGACAGAAATTAGCAGCATTATAAGGTTATGCAATGCCTTTGTTGTAGATCAAATAATAGAGTGCAGCAAAGATCATATATAAATCAAAAGAAGATGACGAATAACATCGTTCTGGATCTAATGTTAAGAAATCGAATCACGAGGAAACAAACTAATTGCAATTACAATCAATTGTAATTTTAAGAAATATACATCGCTAGAACTGCCACAATAAAAAAATGAAAAATCAAAACAAATTAAATAATCTAAAAAATAGTTGAAGAAATCCGAAGGAAATCCTATATAATAACTAAAATATAAAAAACCAAATAATTTCTACATGAATTTTTTAAAGGAACTAACAATCAATAAAAAAAAAAGGTGCAATCAGTGAAATTATAACGAATAGAGCAAGTGAATTTCGTTTCACTTGATTTTGTTTGTGAATTCCGAGTTTTCTCAGGAACCAAACAGATCATAGATAAAAGGCAGATGTTTGGAGGTGCGTATTTTGTACCTGAGATTGATACAGGAGCAAAACCAGTCGCCATGAAAAGGAGAAAAGATCTGCAGAAAGAGAGTAAAAGGAGATTTGGAGAGGTTAGAGAGTAAAGAAAGTGTATACAGACGCCAGAAGTGAGGAAGAAATTATTATACGGAGGCAGCTCTTTCTCTTCTGAGCTCGGAGCTCTTTTAATTTCCAGATATACCCCTCTTGTTCTAAGGGAGAGGAAAATGGTTTTTTTTTTTAAATAAAAAGAAAAAGAAAAACATGAGATTTTTTAAATAATAATAATATAGGCAAGTTTTTTTTTAAACAAAAAAGATTTTCATATCTTTATAATATAAAAGCAATATCGTCTCAGATAAAAAAAAGAGTTTGACTCCAAAAAACAAAATTAACATTGCCTAGATAAGCTCTAGCAAGGCAGTAAGCTACCCTATTTGCTTGTTTTTTAAACTCATTGCACTCCACAATCAATCATAGATAAGAGTGCGATAATCTTAAATAATTCCTTCAAACTTAGAGAGATCTTCCGCATTTAAAGATATGAGTAAGTTATTATATTAGTTAATGCAATAAAATTTGTATGAATTTTTATTTTTTTAAAATAATAAAATAAAATGATTAATAGGTATAGATATGAGTTGTATTGTACTAAAATGTAATTTTATCCTCACTCACCCTAAAAGTTTTTTATATTTCGGTCCGACAGAACTATGAGGATGGCAAATTACGGTCGCTCAACGCAATACAAGTGAAAGGCCGATTATATAGTGTGTATAAAAATCCACATATATAAGTAAAACTCTATTTTATCACTGTCGTGTATGACTATTGTATTAAGTTACTGTTTACGTTACCGGTAAGTTAAGCCTGCGTGGGCAGATATTAGCATTATTGAAATGGGAGGGAGTGATAGGAGGGTTGTTAAAGGGTAGTCTGGGTAAGAGAAGAAAACCAGAAGTATAACGAGTAACGACGGCCCTATGGTGAAGCCGGAGAGGGTTGTTGGGCTTGCATCGGATGATCCGCCTTCCACCAACCTCCTCCAGCACTCAATTGTTTAATTAATGCCCATAACATCAACAATGCTAATACCACTGATTTTCTTCATCTTTACTTGTCTGTGATATGGAATAAATAAATAAAACGACGAGTTTAATTAATTAATGAAACGATTGAGTAATATACTTCATATTAAGCATAAAAGAATAGATCGGATTATTCAATTAGAATAATTAATTCAACGAGCTATCTTTTTTCTGACACCTTTATAATAACACATTATTGTTCTTTGGCAAATTACTCACTTAAGAAGCTACGAGTACTCTTCATATCTATTAACTTAATTCTCCTCCTTCTACAATCTTCCTTAACAATCATGGTTTGATTATCTAAATAAAATTTCTCATCAGTTTCTATTAGATTCTCTTGAAAAAGTGTTTTCCATTTTTCGTCATTTATGATATTCTGTATCTATAAGACATAAATATGCTTCTTTTTTTTTTTACATTTATGACCCGAAGTATATTTATCATTAGTCATCACACCAAAAGCAAAGATCCTTTGCTGCTTGTTTTTCATCCAGTTTTCTTGATGGTTAAGGAATTGGAAAATTTCTTAAGAGCACTAATAGATCTAGTTTGGATAGTTGAGTTGGAACTATTCAGATAAGAAATGGGTTTGGAGTAAGTTGAGTTACTGAGGGTCATTAGTTTTTGATAAGATGTATTGCTAGATAATGTTCGTGGGAGTGGTTGTGAGTTGGGTTTAGGCTTTTGGTGAAGAGTTGATATCCTAGCTCTTGCAAGTGAGCTAATGAGATGAGGATTTAGATTTGAACATTTTTACAGTTATTTATAACTCATTAAATAGTTCAGGAAAAAACTGATGTCACTGTCAAAAGCATCTAAATAAGGTTGCAATGAGTCAATTTGTCTTAAATTCCTCAAGTCAGCAATAGAATCTTCAAATGCTTGGTCCCTAAATGTGGCTCCCCCTTTCTCCATTCTTAGGCCCTTCTCTCCATTCCAGTAATTAGTAAGATACTAATATTACAAAATAAAAGAAAACAATTATAACATTTTTTTTAATAATATTGATAATTTTCATATGTCATTTGTACAAAAACGATAAAAGAAAAAATACCAACACTTTTAATAAATATTCGCTATTTCTAAAACAAAAAAAAGTGAGCTGAGAGAGAAATATTAAACGATAAGAAAATGAGAGAAAGAGATAGATCGTTAATATAATCATTCTAGCTGAGCAATCTGACTTATTTTTCACTGAATAATTATTTTTTTTTTTATTTCAACCGAATAATAGATTAACTCTTACGGCACATTATTTTGAGTGTATTTATTATTTGTCCCGGTACACATCATATTACTTGCTCACTTTATTAATCAACTAATCGATGCTCACTGTCCGTCCTGATACACTTTATAGTATATCGCGGCTCATTTTGAAAGATGTCAGATTTTGATCATCCATTGATTTTTTAGGTATAATCATACTCCATTGGTTCATTCCCTTTGCCCAATGGGTGGATTATTCAAATCTCTCTCTTTCTTTCTTTTCGTTTACATACAAGGATTAAGAAAATGGTTTAGGATTCAACCACATTGAAAACCTAGGCATGGGGGCACTGTGATGAACCAAACAAGTCCGATCAAACAGCTGTTGTATGATGACCAATAGAAGCACCTCGAATCTCGCTTCCAATGGCACAAACTCGGGAGCAATTCCCATCAACACGCATGGGGAAGCAAAACAGATGCCTGTCAAGCTACAAAGTGCTCCGCCAACAGGCACAAGCAGGAATTAAGATTTCCCATGCCACTATTCCATGCATGCCATTGTCTACCATGTAACTGGCTAACCAAGTTTGATTTCATCCAGGACGACAAACAATTTTTATGTTCAAGGCGATTGGAATTCCAGCAACTTGCTAGACAACCAGCCAAGATCACATTCTTTTCGATGATCCTTTGAATTATAACATCTGCCTTCTCAGAAAGCATAAGATGGGAACGGTAACGCACAATTTTCAACCACCTCCCAAAATCACAAGCATTTTTTGTTTTAATACCATTCCCTGGTAATAAGCAGTTATAAACAAAATGGTTGTACCAATAACTGTAAGAAAATTAGAAAGCTGAAGAATTCAGAAAGACAACGATACAAAAAAGAGAGAATTAAGAATACTCAACATCATCGAGATATCGGTCTGCAAATATCTTATGGCATTTTAGGCGGCTTAAGTTCTCTTTATATACAAACAGCCGTGACTATGCACCCAAAACAGAAAAGCTAAGTTAAAAAAGAAAAGAAAAATTATTAGTAAATCCTGTATGGTTATGAACAGATGGACATTGAGTTCCCTATAAAGCCCATGGAAGATCATCGTACATGATCAGGTACATTTACCACATCCATGAGGTGAACAACACTATACAGACAAGTAACCATGGGCCTATTTATCTGAGAAGCCTCCGAAAAGGAGCAGTGAAGTATTAACATGGGGCCTCTCATGCAGAAGCTGCTCAGTTTTTGAAACAGGTTTGACAGTCTGTTCCTCCTCCGGAAATGGGAATGAAAGAGAAAGGGACAGGGAAGCGGAGACATCATCCTCCTTTCCCTTATCTGTCACATTATCTGGAGTTTTGTTCTGGGTATTATTTTTCTCCCCCATTCCAACAAAGAAAGGCAGGATTCCTCTATTTGGGGTTTTTGTCTCAGCCCCTAAAGCAAGCTCAAGATTTGGGACCCCATCATCATTTGATGAGTAGTCTTTCAAGGGCGTAGGCGTGGAGTTGCCCCCCAATCGGAACTCTTTTCCACGACGTGAATCCACAGGAAAGAAATACCTTTCAGTAGTTCCCATATCCTCCAGGACAACTTTTTCATCAACAGCTTTCTCACAGCTTTTTTCCTCGATTGAGGAACTGCAACCCAAATCACATATCTGTGAAGCAATACCATCACTCAATGTTTCCTCTCTCAAACTGCTACACCCATACTGTTCATAGAAACCAGTCTTCAGCTTCTTGCTAATACTCTCCCCATCTACAGCATCCCATATCATTTTCTGACCTGCACTACTAGCAATCTGAGGGGCTGTCTCTGAAATATCAAAGTAAGACCGTTTTCTGCTACTTGACTGCCAGCAGTCAAGGCCTTCGACATTTAAGTCTGTACCTGAGGAAGCTTCTGCATCCATCCTCATGGAATCTTTATTCAGGTTCCTCCCAATTTTAGCTTCATCTCTATCAGTGTCCATTGAGTCCACCATTATATCCACCATGTGCTCATCAGTACTTCCCCTGACATGAACACCTTGATCACCAACCTGGGAAACCTTGACGGAAGACGAGTCTTCTCTGATACATGAAGCATCTAAATGTGATTTTGTCTCCTCTCTGCTATTAAAACCATTATCAGATGAAGTTGCCCGAGTAAACGGCTTATCTTCTATATCTAATCTACTCTCTGGAAGAGCTGCTACTTCCTGATAAAAGAATAGTAAGCATTCAAAAGAAAGGTGACATGAAGCCTCAAATAACAAGGTTGACACAAGTATATATACATCAGCAGATAGCTACACACACAATAGAGATAAATAAGCGAACAAAAAATTACAAATTTGGAAACCATCAACAAAAGAGATTTTATTTTCAGTTTTTAGCCTTTTTCCTTCATAGTCTTCTAATACTTTATCGTGCACCACGACACGCTAACAGGACCAACACCATGCTACATAAATTCAAGGCTTAGAATCAATAGGTAGAAGTATGCCCATGGCTCAAAATTACAGTCCTATGTAATGGAAATAGACCAATAACACTAACTACCTATCACTACAAAAAAATAATAAAATTTACGAAATGAATAGATATTTCCAATATAATTAAAATTAGCATACACAACCAAACAAGCACAAAAACATTAAAGAAAACCATAAAATCCATAATTTCCCAGACATCATTAACATTAATTAGTTTAAAGTTCAAACAACTAGGATCCTGAAATAAGGTGTGTAGCCCATCATAGTAGGATCCTAAAACAGTTGGCAGAATATGAATGTAGAATTGTAGGTTAGTTGCTCTCTCTCACTTGCAATAACCTTTAATATTTCTTCATCATACATCAAGAAATGAAGAGATGTGAAGATGGAAGTTTGAGACGAGAAATTTAAGAAGAACAAATGGAGTGTACAAAATAGAGAACACAATTTATTGCCTCAAAACAACACATAAAATGAATCTATATCTGGCCACTTTCCATTGTAGGTGTATGCTACAGGGAATCTGCTAAGGTATTTTGAAAGTTCCTGCATATCAAGTTCTAAGGTAAGCACTGTGGTTTACAAGTTCTAAGGCCATAGCACTGTGGTTTACAAGTTCTAAGGCCATTACCTGTTAAGTAAAGACCATTACTGTTGCACAACAGTCGCTATGTTATATTACTGCCATTATTTAAAACCATGGTATGGCTACAAAAAGCAACATATAGGTGGAATCAAGTAAAATAATAAGTTAAGCCATGGATGGACAAAAACAAGACTCAAAATGTGGGTAAGGATTGAAATAGCCTAGAAAGTAAGAATCCATATGAGTAGCACTTTCAAAGCCTTCCTTGGGCATAAGATCTATAATTTGGTTTCGGAACCTCTAGAAGAACTAGATATAAGGTACTTGAGCTTGTACCCATCTAAGACCTGAAAGATTAAGTTGAAGAAAATCCCTGATTTAAAAGGAAACTCGCATTTTATTAATGGGAAGAGTATTATGTTGATATTAGAGACTCGAGAACTATCTTATGCTCACCCCATTTTTATCTTTGATCTACTACCATGAACAGTAAAACTATCATCAAATTCACAAGCACTGCCTTTCCCTATCTTGGGTGTTCTTTGAAGTGGTCTTCAGTCACTGTACTGTCCACATCAATATGGTCATTAACTTGAGAAGATCATTTCTTATCCATGTCCTCCCAAAGCTTGCAAGGGTGAAATGAGGCAAGTGTTGCTATCCAATTTCAACAATCAGCAGAAAAGAAAGATGTTCACATCAATAAAAACAAATAAATACAATAGTAAATTAGTGTCAAGAGGAGATATCAATCAGAATTTTTTCTCACCAAGCATGCCACTGAAATTTACATATATAAAAGAAGATATTATAAGCCACTCCCTCTGTATGTGACTCCCCAACACTTTCGAGGGATACAAGGTCCACTTGCTCCATAGAAATATAAAATCAAATAATTTTCCACTCAGTCCCCATGCTCATCAGAAGAAGAAAGCAAGAAAAACAAGAATTTAAATGCAGATTCATGTTGCTTGAGCATATGCAACCCTTGAAGGAAGAGCCTGCATGCTAGCTTATTTTTTAGGTCAAAGCACTTCCTAGCTGTCCTTTAAGTTCAGGAAAATAACCAAAGCTTGTGCTAGACTTATGTCATTTTCAACTTTTCATAAAATGAACCACGAATAGCTGCTGGTAACTTCCAGCAATAATGATGTCATTCTTTGCAGGAGTGACAATTAAAGGAATATCAACATTTTAATGAAGCATATATAATAGAGCAGAAAGAAATTTTGTGGGCGATACCACTGATGACATAGAAATGAGCAATCCACAAAATCAAGACAATGAAATTTTTATGCAGAAATCAGCTACAAGCCCACTTCACAATAAAAGGTATCCCTACTTTTAAAGCTGTAGTATTGAAGACTATAATATATGCTCAACAATTATTCAAATTATCCATGCCATATAATAATGGTGCAAAGAGTAACTAAAAACCAAATATTTTATGGCATTACCATAAACAATAACCATGATTCTTCAATATATAGAGGGGGTGGAAGAAACATGTGAAGAACAATACCATAAACCAAGAATATGAACACTGCAATCAAGTTCAATCTAGCATCTATCCTCCAAAATTAACATGCATTGATGGCGCATTCACACTAAAAAATAAGCAAATCATAAAGCCACTAATCATCAAACTATTTGACCAAAATATGAAACTTAGCCATTGCAAGATTAATCAAATTCTCCGTAGGACATTGACGAATTAACAAGACTCCATCTCTTTTGGATTCTTTCAATTGTAAGCCCATGCATGCATTCAGAACCAGTCTACCACATGGGCACACGAGTAAAGCATCAAGCAGAAAGTTTGTGCTCTATTGGATAAAGAAATTTAAAAGAAAAACAACCTTTGAAAGGCTAGTGCTTCTAGTTCCTGGGCAGAGAAATGCACTGTCTGTAGCATTCTTTGACAAGGAAGTGGAGTCAAGTCTACCATCTTGCTGCTCTGCTTTCGTCCGTAATACTTTGTTATCAAGATCCCCATTTGATGAATTATATGGCTTATCAGAGGAATTCAGGTCCCAAGGCACCACATTAGAACCAGGAATAACCAACTTATTTAAGGAACCTGAACAATTAGATCTCCTTCCCCTGAAAACACCCCAAAGAAAAAACAAACTGTTCCAACCTGCATTACAGATAACAAACTTTAGAAATCATAGTTTTGAACACAGTATCGAGTTTTTGGAGTTTCAAATTTCAAGCACATCTTGAGTTGAAGCATGCAAATAGAAAATACACAGAGGGAATAAAAATAATCATGTTCAACTGCAGAAAGAAATATGCACATAAAATAAGGTTCAAGTTTAACTGTGTCAATATCATGCTACATTAATCTTCACACATCAGATTTCTTTCTTGCACAGGTCTGATTATCAGTGTACAAAAGATATCAGGTTCAGCATTCACTTCATCTAGGACATTAATTGCCTACAGCCAACGAGCATGCCATGCCATTTCAACTTGTCTATACTAGACAGATCGTACCAACTGACATGCCTTAATTGTGTCTTTTTGTGTGTGTACACAAGTAATAAAGATCCTTCAATATACAGTTAAGTTAGTGTTTTTATCCTCTTTTAATTACTATGCCCATTATGTAGCAAAATTTACCTGCAATATTTACATGTATATGCTTTAGTATGCCATACATTAATGCAAGAAATTCAAGTGAATTCCACATAAATTCATGTGAGACAAACATACAGCACTCGTATATCCTCATTTGATAAAATTCCTTAACATACAAGCAATCAATGTTTCCACACAAGATGAGGCTCTCTTTCTAGTCCAGGTATGCAAATATGACATGCATCCACATGCAAATACTGCCAACTCTTTTCTTATTTGCACTTCATAACATATCTAAGTAAAATTACATGGATGCAATTGCACAAGCTCACAGGTTCATTTTTTTACCTGATCTGAACTTGATTAACCTAAAGTGACTCCTAACCCATTAGGACATGCAGAAAACTGAGTGACCAGCAAATCCAAGGATTCAATTATGGGGTCAACAAAATGACTCAACTGATGTGAGCCAAAGCTAAGTGTTTTGGCCAACCCAAATAGCCAGAATTTGACTGAAAAATTAAATTACTAAAAAAAATTTATGATAAAAAAAAGTAATATTTTGATCAAAAAACAACAAGCAAACTGCAAAATTGACCTGAAATCCTTTATGTATAGTACCAAAGCTTCCTGCAACCTGAAAAATGAATGATTCAGTGCCCTCCCCTCAAAAAAGGATAAGGCTCATGCAACCTTAAATAACCCGAATCCATATCATCCAAACCTGTCCAACCCAACCCATTTACAAATCGCAATGGATGGGGCAACTGTTAAACATCACCCACCCGAAAACGATCAAAATTTTCAATACCCAAACACATCCATAACCCAATTGAAATTTATCCTAAACTACTTCAACCCATCCCAAGTCCAATCACTATCACCCGAGTACCTGAACCAATTTAACTTTATATATATTAATCAATAATCTATATAGAACTGCATTTTTATTTAGTAATTTTTATTTTAAAAAATTAATATTTCTACAAATTATTTAGATTCTATTTATTAAATGAGAATACACAACAAATTATAAATATTATCATAAAAACATACATTCTATTTTTAATTAATTATATCCATAAATGGATTCATGTAGTAGATCCCCAACACATAAAACCCAAACTAGACCAAAAACAATCACTAGTACTAGTTTATAAATCCAAACCATCCTAAACCCAATTGCATAATAGCTGAACCCATCCTAATATGGTTCGGTAGAGTACACGTGCCATTGCCATCCCTAAAACCAATTTTTAGCGCTACTTAGGCTCCATGTCTAAGCAACTAGTATGATGAAAGAAGAAAAAAAGGATCTCAAAATTAGGTTCATGCTTCAGTTAGAGCTTTTCAAGCTAGGAACTAAGAGAAGGAGAACTCAATGATCCTTCTAGACTTTCTTCTTCAACCTAGTAAAATTCCACCTATTTCCACCTATTTTAATACAATATAGAGTAATTTTGGCTAATTATATTGGAGTCCATCAATTGAAATTATGGGCTATCTAACATTATAATGGAATTGTAAATGAATTCACAAGAATATGTAATGAAATACATTAGTTCCAAATGATAAGGAAACTAACATAAATTACAACTAGATCTTACACTGGGAATTCTCTGGAAGTCGAGTGGACGGGAATATCAAGAATTCAACACCATCAAAATATCCTTTGAGTACTAAATCTCTTTTAATCATGTTATCTAGCAAACTCTTGTAGCTTTTTTCATAACTGTATCACAAGAAATACAAAACATTAAATTACAGAACATACATCAAAAACACCATTTAAAATATGAATAGAGCAAAGTGTAAGCATTATTTACCTTTCAAGGTCTTTAGCAAAGAAATATAGAGCAATATTATCCTCTTTGGCACCATTGTCATGAAATTGTCTTGGCCATGTGCTTAGCCGATGCACCTCATCCAGAGTAATTTTCTGAGGAAATTGGCTTACCACTTCAAGAACTTTTGGTGATGCACAAGCTGATAAATGTGCTTGAATTCCACCGTACAAGTCTAGAGTTTTTCCACCTCTGCACACTTCAAAGGCCCCCCTGCATATATGTAACAATAGGTCATCCACCTAGAACACATTTTGAGAAGCATGTGTTGACTATGGAGATAAATAATAGAGAGAAAAAAAAAATTATGGACATATAAAAAGAAGAAATCTTACTGCCAGATATATTCATGCTCTGGGATGGTTAACATCTTTGAAAATAGGGGCGTTGCTGGAAAGGCAAGACTAGGTTTTCCAATTGAAGAGACGGTGGGATCCAAGTCCCCAGCTTTGAAATGAAAAACAGCATCAGTGGGATGCACATTCAGCTGCTTCCCTTTATTATTATTTGTCTGTTTGTAATTCTCTGACAAAGAAGTACCAAGATTTGCTTGTCCTTCTTCTGTTCCTTCATCAGAAACCAAAATCCCTGTCTTATTTGAAACTGAAAACTGATTATGAGAAGCCATAGTAGCAGATGCATCCACATTTGATGAGGACAACCCATCACATTGATCGCTTTCCTTTTTCTTTCTGAACATTTCCGGCTTCTTGAGCATAGCAGCCTCAATTGCAGCTTTCAACTTATTACCTTTGCCCATATCCCCCCTAAAAGTTCTTGCAACGGATGCATCAATACCAGAACCCCAAGTACGAACACCTGTGCAAAATTCTGCAGCATGCCCAATTTCCTTGCATCTTTGACAGGTGATATTTTTTTGTTTAGCAGTAATGGCGGGCCTAGAGCGAGAAATAGAAATTTCTCTAGTTTTCTCGCTCTGATTTGATGATTCCCGTGACCGAGATAAACCATCCTGTGCATTCTCCTCTACATTGTAGTATGGTCTCTCAACGGTCCAAGAAGAACTTGAAGAGGGTTCATCCTTAGGGCTAACTTGGTTTAACTTTTGTTCAACAGAAGAACTGCACGTTCCATTTGCAGGTAAGGATCGAACTGAAAAGGCAAACAAAAAAGTGGAAATAATCTCAATAAAAGAAAAGGAAATTTGCTGTAGAAAATATTTTTTAAAAAAATTCTGTGGTAAGCATTATATGATATAACGCTCTAGAGAAGACATCAAGAAGGTAATAACGTACCAGAAGTAACAGGAAGTTCTGCACCTTTACGAGCTATACTGCTTGTTCTTGATAAACTACCCATTTTTCCATCACATTGTGAAGCATTTGACTCTTTATTATTGCTTGTGGATGATGACATGACACTATCACCACGAGGTGTTAGCTTCTGACTGACCTTAGACACATGGACATTAGAACTAGTTGTCAGTGAACTACCAACAGGTCGATCCAATTTAGATGAACTTTTACTTTCAAATGCATTTCTCTCTTTCACTTGTTTTAATGCTTTTATATCCTGAGCTTGAGAAAATTTTGAAGAAAGCATTTTAGTTTTTGCGTCACTAGCACTAGAACGGCCTGAGTTCACTGATCTAAATGACATTGATTTGCTTATCATCCTGGCAGTCCCCTCCTTCACATCAAGAGGACGACCTTCTCTGCTGCCCTTCTGCTTTTGAGGAACCTCATCAACAAGTTTTACCTTTGGTTTGGAATTAAATGTATTGAACGAATTGGACTTCAATAAAGTACCTGCACAGAGAAAAGCAACCACTTGGTGCTTGCAAGAATAAAGCAAATGTCCTTACAAGCATAAGAATGAAACAAAAAACATTTTATGCAAATCAATATACATCATGCTTAAATCACACTAGGTGGATATAATCGAAATAAACCAACTCAAAGATGCAATGCTCTTTCCATATAAAACCATGCATGTCAACTAGGATCATGCAGAGTTATAACACACCATCAATGACATAACACTTTCATTCAATAAAACACGAGGGTAGACAGAAAACATATAAGCTAAATATGGAGCTGAAATTTTTGATGTATTTCCCTTTTTTTTAAAAAGAAGCTGTTAGATGCTAGAACCAGTGAGAAGTTGGAGGAGATGTAAGTTCTAACTGCCATACACCCAAACTGCCTTTTTACATTCCATATACATAAATCTATTTGCCATACCCTTAGGGGTCTGAATTCGCGGACTCATAGCAGAACGTATAGTTTCTGGACTATCAACACTGGAGGGACTGAGAAAAGATATTGGATGAGCTGGCTTTACTTTCCCTTTATCTGATCCCTTAAAAGAACTATCCCGTGACAGTGCAGCTGTTCTGCTGGGGCTGGATGGCTTTGGCAATACAGAACTTGTTTCAATAGCCTGCCTTTTTGATGTTGAAGTCACCTCCATAGTTTCCAAATGTCTCTTGCCAGAGCTAGGTGCGCTTGCTTTGTTTATTGGTTTAGCTTCACCATCTGATCCTTCAAATCAATTTCATTGTGAGTTAAAAACACAAAGGCTTGCGTTCAGAATGCTTCAATTGTTTAATGTGGCAGTTTCAACATATGTTGTGGCTTTACCTTGCCTCTGGTTTTCTGTTTCTTCAGCTAACTTACATTCTTCACACAACCAATCTCCTTCAGGAACTTTCTCAAGCATTTCTCGCATGCAATAGCTGATTGATAGCAACAATCATATTAAACTTATATCAAGTAAAAGCTGACAACAGAAGAATCCATAGATCCAAGGTCATATGTGCTTACGTGTGTTCTGCACCATCACTGCACTTGCTACATATAGCAAGCAAATCTTCTCGACCAGCATCCCCACAAATATCACATACCTTTACCTGTTCCAAGCAAATAAATGACTTCAGCAGGGAGGAGAAAACTGCCATGAAAAGAAAACAAGAAGTAAAAGACCTCAAGAAATCCAGAAGAACAAAAAAAAAAAAAGAAGACATCCTCACTTGCAGGTAGTCAACATATAGAAATAATTAAAAGATAATACCCTTCTCTTCCACATGTTCATTCCAAGAAAGTCCATTTCTATAAAGATATGTGATCCTTTCAAGAACTCTAATTTTCATTATCAATGATTGACCACATTAAAATAATTCAATTACACGAAAATACAATTTTAATGGTTCATGATGAATTAGATAATGCAAAATATACTGCCCCATGACCTCCAAAAATTTACCTTTTGCTGAATGCCTAATACAATCGACTAATATGGGAGGAGGGGAAAACAGTGACAATAAAAGGAATGGCCTCTCTCTACGAAAAAAACGGAATAGCCTCTATTAGAGTTTAGACCTTTCAATCCCAAAAAAAAAAGGTTCTTGAAATCATTCTCCTCTTCCCAATTACCAAAACAAAAATCATACAGACAAATCCAAATTATATATGTATAAATATGCATATTTCAATATCGATAAATAGCTTAACAAAACCAGAAAGCAATAAAAAGAGAAAATGCAAATTCCAAAAACAACAGAAGCACTTTCTGAGCTTCTAAAAGGGCAACAAAAGTGCAATTACTCACATCATGTTCCAGAATTTCTGACTCATCACTCTCATTCCCAGATACAGATTGCAAAGCAGGCTCCTGCATATCTGGTAATTCAACTGACCCATTCGACTTCTCATCTTGCTCAACCTGGTTTGAACATTTAATGCCTTCATCTAATTGGTCTCCACTATCCTTTTTGGTCCCTTCTTCTACCTTCGGATAAAGTTTCCTTGAAAAGTTGGAAGTCTCAAACTTTCTATCTTCTTCAGACTCTGTTCCATTTGCAGTGGAAAGACACCTGCTCTGGACCTTTTCTGAGCTACTGCCAGCATATGCATCATTCAAAGGTGTCTCTAATGACTCTGACTTGGGCAAAACTAGTGCTGTTCCAGTTCTTTCCAAAAGTCGGTTTGAGACCTTAGAAGAATCAAACTTTGTATCTTCTTCCACATGTATTCCATTTGTGGTGGAGGCCAGGCACCTGCTCTGGACCTCCAGTGAACTACAGCCAGTATATGCATCATTTGAAGGTGTCTCTAACATCTCTGAGTCTGGAAAATTTAGGGTCTTCCCAGTTCCTTCTGCAAGTTGACATGAAACCTTGGAATTGTTTATCTTTCTCTCTTGTTCTGCCAAATATGTGTCACTTGTGGTGGAGGATAGGCACCTGCTCTGAACCTTCAGTGAGCTACTGCCAGCATATGCATCACCTGAAGGTTTTTCTAACAACTCTGACTTGGGTGAAATTGGTGCCTTTCCAGTTCCTTCTGATACTAAACTGCTAACTAAAGCTGAACTACATGACAAATTCTTCCTGTCTACATTCATGTTATGATGACTTACTGCTATACTTGTATCATTTGCTCTACTATCGCATGATATGCTATCATCACGCCCTTCTACAACTTTGGGATATTCATTCTTATTTGATGAAGTTATCTCATCCAATATGCTCTGCGGTATTGGAAAAGGTTGATTGACTACAACAGTTCCACCAGAGGACAATTTCGGAAGCCTCTCAGATTCAACCAAGGGATCAACTATATCAGAACACCTAATGCTTGCTTTACTTTCCACATTTTCAGATAAAGAATCATGACTAGAATTGACACTGGGAAGGTTACTTGCTTCACTTACAGTATGCCGTAAGCTGTCATATGCTCTATTTTTAAAACATGAAAGTTCATCCTCATTGATAGAATTCTGACTTGCCGCAGTTTCATGACAGGTTTCATCAGAAAATTCATTACACTTTGATCCCATACAGGCTAGCTTAAGATGCATACAAGATGAACAAGGAGCGGAACAAACATTACAAGTCCCTGATTCTGCTCTTGTGCGAACCTTCCGTCTCATGGAACGCTTGCCAAATGTTTTCTCAGGTTCCAATGGTAACTAGATAGATAAATAAATAAGAGATTAGAACTCAACTCGCAACTTCCTGATTCCCAAAAAACTAACTTGCCTATGTGATTTTCAATCACAGAATGCTAATAATTAAAAAAATTTTAAAAAAAAAACAAGGAGCAAAACCAATAGAACCAGACATTTAAGGAAAAGAACTAATTAATAAAAACAAACAATTAATATCGACAACGATAAATAGCCATGAGATATCCAAGCAGCAGTTTATAATATCGTGCAATTCTATAGATTGGTAGAGAATGCAAGTCATAACAGCTGTGGCAGTGACAATATGATGGTGATTGTAGTTAAAGTGACAGTACGTTTCATTAACTTAATAAATAAGGTATTTTTTCTTACCTAAAAAATTAATGCATTTTTTGAGAATAAGCATTACAACAGAAAAGTTATCAACTGCTGGTGAAGAATTAAGAAGAGCTTAGATACGATCAAACAAACTTAAATCATTAAGTGCAGGGTATTTTCACTTCAAGCTATCAAACACGCCCAGGTGAGCAAGAAGTTCTTTTAAGTGTAGGGACCAATGAAGAAAAGTGTCTCTCCTACGTTTTATATAGTGTAGAGTATAGACTGAAAGAGAATGAGAACGAGAACGAGTTTCTTGAAGATGTGGGCCATAATTCATGGGGAAAGAAAAGAGGCTGCAGAAGACAACCAGCAGCTGCTGTGGCAGCAGCTGTACGCAGGGCCAGCAGCGGTACACTGCAGTTTCCTATTTTGTTTTTGTTTTGGATTTCTCTCTTTTATATTCCCATGTTTTAAACTTCCTATTTAGCTTTAATACTATTTCTTGATTAGTTTGAGAGTCTTTTGTTTTATTTAGGAAGCTATTTGGTAAATCCTACTATAGTTAGGATTAGTTTATAAATCCTACTCTAGTTAGGATTAGTTTATTCCTATTTTAGTAGGAGTTGTCTTCCTAAATTATAGAGTTCTATTCCTATCTTAGGAGAATTAAAACTCTAATTGCCTTAGATCTACATGTATTAGCAGTCTTTTGCTTAAGATAAATTTCTAGTCGGGGATTTTTTTTGCTTTTACTCTCATATGTGATTGTGTGTTTTCTTCGTGAGCTTCACACTGCATCACTAGAAGTATTGGTTAATCATCGGAAATATTAAAATGGAAGATAAAATAAAATTCAGTAAATACAACTTTCATTTGTAGTACTGATATGCAATTTCTAAGTTTGTACACAAATTGCACTCCCAACAAGAAGTTCCATTATCTTATAAGACAATATTGCTCAGTTCATGCTTTCTAACAACTTACATTTGCCAGGCAATACTACATACTTTCAATTCTAGCAACAATTAGATCACTTCTCATAGAAGAAGATAAATAAATACCGGCTATAATTCTAATCATGATTTTAACAGCAATAACCAAGAATATCTAAGATAAATTTGTTTGCAGTCTGAACAATCAATTTGATAGTTATAAGTAATTTATTCACAAGACTTTCATAAGCTTTTAGTTATTTTGTTTTCTGAGCTTTCAAAGCCACCTTCTAGATATTTACATGCCAAGTTCTCTCAATAATATTGGATATTAATACAAAATGACAAGAATGCAACTAACATTCTTTGTACATATCTTCATATTAATTCAAATATGTGTGTTTTGGCATTGTCTTTCCATCATCAGCTTCCAATTCTTGCACTTGCTCTTCAGTTCTATACAGACAATATATTTCTGCAGTCACATACAAATATTAGCTCTATACATCACTTCCCCATTATTAATCAGCCCCAGACATAGCCAACTAACAAGCAAATGTGACGAGTTCTCCAAATCTGCCTTCACTTTTTCTACTGAACTGATTGAAAATTTTATCCTATTATCATATACATTCCATATCTAAACCTGCAATACATGTAATGCATAATTTAAAAGCAAAAAAAACTCCTCTAAATGCAAACAGATTCTCACTCTATCTCAATACCAATCAACATTAGTCTACGGGTTTTTCAGTAAGAAAAATGGGAGAAAGTTTAACCCAAAAATTTTATTGCCAATATAGGCCCACACTTGCATGTGTCTCAACCTAAATTTTGAATGGAACAAACCATTTGCTCGCTAATAAAATGCTAGAAGTTTCACACTATTTTTGCAGCATTTCTGGATATGAATTATTAAAGCAGAAATATCAACTTCGTAATTGATTTATTAATATTCCTGCAAGCAAAATTAACAGTAGATATTTGTTCAAACAAACAATCCTGCACTATGCCTTCATATTGACCCCAAGATCTTCTTAAACCCAGGTTTTGTGAGGGAAACAAACAAATTCGACAGGGTTCCTTGCAAGTTTAACATGCCATATCAGCTATGAGTGGTGGTACTTTTACACGATTTCATATGAATACTGAAAGCAAGCTCAACTTGGGATTTAGATTCGAATTGGCCATGCTCCTTACAGTTTGTGTAGTTTAGTTATGATTATATAGAATATGCAGCATGAAAAATAGTTGATTGTCCTCACCTGACAAACCTCTCATTTCTCTAGACTAGCTTGCCTAAAAGTAATTTTCATCCAAACAATATTTGAGCAACTTAAAGGAGAATCAGAAAATGTAAATTGTATAAACTTCATAGTTCATCCGCATATTCTATGAAATACACTAAAGCAAGGGATTCAAAAATGACGAACCCAATGCGATATAAGCAGATTCATCCGCTCATATTAGGTATAGAACATAAGGCTGAGAGGACCCATTCCTAATCTCTAGATCACTTCTTCTTTTTTCTTTCAATTCATTGTTTTTGGAGGGGAAGGTAAAGGGCAGCCATGAAGAGTGAGAGATAGAAAGAACATAATAATAACAGAATGCAAATTACCCTTTTTTCTCACCATATTTTTCTCAATATCTTGTTCAGTTTCCTCTACTGGCCCTTGCATGCGATAACTCCCTCTTAATACTGGTGTGATCTAAAAAGCACATCAAAACTATATTAAATTGCTATTGTATTACTGCTAAAAGAAAAACAATCAATCTGCAGCTAAATCACCAAGTTCTAAGGGGAGAAAAACAACAATAAAACAATCGGGCTAATTCTGCAACAGCTAAATTGCAAAATGAAACTACCAACAACTCAAATCAATTGAACACATAATCCGAATAAAAAAATAGGATTTAACGCAAAAATTAATTAAAAAAAAAAAAAGAAACCCTAATCACATGCCTTTAGTTCCCCAATCACCTCCGTCGCATTGTACAACTCCTCCACGCTCCGTTCCTTTCGCCCGGCTGCCATCCCCGCCGCCACGGACCCAATCCACCGTAATACAACAACATCAATTCCAAATTATTTCAATCACCACGAATTGCTCTAAAAATTTCTCCTTCTACCTCCCAAAATGATACGAAACTCAATCTCAAATTGAACACCAGTTATATCCCTACAATCCTCTCCCTATCTAGGTTTTCCCCTTTTCTAATAATACAGAGAGCAACAAATATCTCTTCCACTACCTCTTACAAGAGGATCTGATACGCAGATACACACACAAACATAAAACCCCCGACGCCCCTCTATATATGTATATCTAAAAAAAAAAAAAGAACTAAAAATATTATTAAAATAATTATCACTACTACTATTTATTATTATTATTCAATCTCTTTCTGCACTTCGTCGCTTTCTATGATCTGAAGAGAAATCCTGAAATGCTCAATTTAAGAGAATCCATGCCCATAATCATCTTCTTGCTTCTCTGCTTAAATGGCCGCTCTCCTGTATCTCTCTCTCTCTCTCTCTCTGTATATATATATATAGAGAGTTATTTTTATTTTCTCTCTCAAATTTTTTTAATCCCTAATATAATAAAAGTGTGGGGCAAAAATCTCTCTCCTCTTTCCCTCTCTAGAATTAGATGCTTTTTTTTATTATTTTATTTTCACTCTCCACATTATTTTCCTGGAAAATGAGTAAATTCTTCTCCATTTGGGTCAGATATTCCAATTTTAGATGATTTTCTTTTTATTTATTTTTCTCCTTTTATTTGTTATTGTATTTAAATTTCAAAAACTGCCAAGACCTTAGGCCACAAGCCAATCACGAGCGCGTCTCTCCGCACGTGCGATAGAGAAAACTGTTAATCGGCACGTGTGATTCGTGATACGTGCACATATATCGACTCGGAGCGTGTGCGTGGTTACACGTTGCACGTGGTCGCTGTAGTCCTCTATCTTGTGCCTACGGCGTTTTTATTCTTTTATATCCGCACAAAAGAATAAAAGATTATACTTTTATTTTTTTTTTTAAATAAATTTGTAATTTTTACTTCCAACTTTAAACCACACACGTCTCTCGAATAATTATAATAAAAAATTATATGATTCTTATAACAATAAATTTTATTGATATGTATATAAAAATTAAATAATATGAAATGAAATTAATTAAAAACTAATTACATTTTCTATCAGGAAAACGTGTAATTATCAAATTTAGTGCATTAAAATTGAAGATTCTGTGTTAAAATGAATTTAATAATTATTAAATTAAATATATTATTTGGAAAAATAAATATATTGTTTTAAATATAAAAAATTCTTATAAATTAAAATTTATAATAGCTACATTTTTTACTTTAGATTTAACCTTTAATATAAATAGAAATATTTTTAAAATGTTTTTATAATTATAAAATAAATAACAATATTTAAATGTTAATTATATTAATGTTGTAAATTTTTAAATATAAGTTTTATTTTTGTTGTTATTTAGAATAATTATTCATTTAAGTGGATTCTATGTTTTTTATTAAATTAAATTAAATTAAATTAATATTATAATATTTAAAAATAAAAAATAATTGAATTTTGAAAATAATAATAATAATAATAATAATTGTATTTTGGATGAAAATATGTCTATTAGATTAACTATGTTGATATAACTAGATTTTTGTGGTAGCTCTTTCCCTGAAAGTCCTTTTCTAATTCCTACCAAATTAAAATTTTTATCATTTCTTAATAATTTATTGAAATTTCAAAAAAGCTTTCTATTGAAAGTTATTGCCATATTTTCTCTTTTTTTTAAATAATAAAAAATTAATTGCATCCCTCTCTACTCTGTCGCATTATTTATTATTTTAATAATTAATATAAAATTTTAATTATTTTTTAAATTTTATCATTTTATCTGTATTTCATCCAAATCACTTAATTAAAATGTTGATATACTTTATAAAATTAATTTTAAAATGAAATTATTTTTTAATAAAAAATAATATACAATTAATTAGTTGGATATAATTTGAGTGCCAAGGTAAAAAAATAAAATAAAACAATAGATGTCATTATTAAGATGGTAAGTTATATATATATATATATTGCTTTATAACTTGCAACACGAGCCTAAAAAAATTCAATTTCTATCCATGCCACGTATTCAATACCTGTCAAGCTTTTTGGTCTGCATTCTAATTGATTATAAACTCCATTTTTAAATAATATTTTAAAAATACTCAATTTACTCTTTTAATAAAGTATAATTTTTTAATTTTTTATTAATTTAAATTTAATTAATTAATTTAAATATAATTGAAATCGAAAAATATTTATCGAGAATGATTGAGATGGTATATATATATATATGTATAATTATTTTATTTTATATTTAAATTTAAATTTTTCTAATAAAAGTAATGATAAAAAATTAAGCATTTATAATAATATAATATGAATAAAATTTGTATATCAACATATTTTTCACATTTATGTTTTGATAAAAAAAATACAGGAAAATAAAGAAGAATAAATTTAAACGATTGGCTTAATAGTCTCTTATATATAAAAATTATACACACGGAACTAAATCAAGTGCAAATTTTAAAATGTTATATTAGTATTTTAATTTTAATATGTCAATTGATTTATTTTTTTAAAATAAATTCAAAAGTATATTGAATTTAATTATACTTAAAAAAATTATTTTGATTATAATAAAAATATATTTTTTTATTAAAAAAATTAATTAAACTTAAAAAATTTTAACTATTAAATACAAAATATAAATAAGAAACCCGCTGTGACGTGATAAAAAATTATAAAGTACGATAAATTTTGAGATAATATGATATTTAAAGCTGAGATAATCACAAATTATATTTCAGAACACGATATCAAGAAATCATGCCCATAGTATCATTTAATATTTGTTGGCTCATTATGGTTAAATCATTTAGACACTATACTCAATATGAATACAATGGTTTTGTCATTTTTTCTATATGAAAAAACAAGCATCATGAAAATAAATACAATGGATGTGGTTTTATAACGCGATTTCAACTTTTAAATGAATTTTATCATACTTAGTAATTTTTTACTATATCATCCCATGTTATTTATTGAAATTTATAATTTTTTTAAAATTTATATGTTTATTAAGTCACTATAAAAATCAACTTATTTAATGGTAAAATTATAAAAATTCGAATGTCTTGGTCAAAATTATATCAAAATATATTATTATATTTTTAAAATTTAATAATTTAATCTCTATATTTTAAATCGATGAAATTAAAAGTTTTTCATCAAAATTTTATTTATTGCATGAAAAATTACTACTAAAATATAACTTTAAGATATACCACTTTTTCATCATTGGATCATATTCAAATTGATAGTTACCAAACATATCTTTTTTTTAATACAAATATTTTAATCCATGTATTTTATTTTTTATTGAAGTGAAGAAATGTGTTTTCTCTTAAATATAGATGGAGGAACTCTATCAATTTGATAAAATTTAAAAAATAAAAAAAAAACATATAAATTTTACATAACTTGATAATGAAAAAGTAATTTACTCTTTTATTAATTTTAAAATTTTATATTAATTATACCGTAGAGTTAAAATTAAGAAATAATTTGTTAATATGATGCTAGTATCATTATTTTTCATAATTACTAATGTGATAAAAAATATAATAATCAAATATAAATAATTTGGATCTTTGTTGTTTGTAGTTTATTATTGAAGATGACGGTTATAAAACCAGCGATCACTTTTCGCTCTTTTTGGTCATAGATATTATATGCCCATCAACTTCCATTTAAGTTGTTTTCGAACCACACTGTATTAAGAGAGGAGCCTCAATTTGATGACTACCATCACAAATCAACATATATTATTTTCAATATATTTTTTACTCACTCACATGCTTTTTATGAGAACTTTCCAGAATGTCACCCATTCGGTAATTACTCAAAGCTAAACACACTTGACTATAAAGTTCTTATGGAAAAGTTCCCAAAAAGAAAGGTGCACTTTATTGATATAGCTAGTACCTATAAAATTTCTTAAATTATTATCAATTGTATAGTCTCATACCTGCATAATATCGAAATCACTCAACTGTACAGTCTCATTCCTACATAGTCTCAAGATCCTTATTTTTCAATTGTGGAATTGGTTCATTAACGTTTCCCTCTATCTAAAAGTCTGTCAAAAGTTAGTCCTTATTCATACTCTCTTTAACACCGTTGATCACTTTCTGTATTTTTAATACGGGTATTATCTATATGATCTATAATTTTTTATTTATTGTGACGATTGAGGTAAAGATAATATTAAGTGATTTATAAGATTTTTAAATTTTATCTACAATTTAATTATTTGAATTTTTATATTGATACGATTATCTTTTTTAAGTGGTGTGTATTTTATAATTGTTTTTTAATATTCTAATAAATTATACATCTCCTTTGCCCGCAATATTTTCTTGTATATATTGACATTTAACTTTTTATATTTATAATGAATTATATATTTAAAAAAAAATCCATTTTCTCCATTATCTGCTTCATGTATATATACATATCCACCAAATAGTAATACGAATATGTTTGTACATTTAAATATGTCCTATAAGTTAATTAAGAAGCAGCAATTATATTTAATTATTGTTATTATATTAAAAGAAAAAAAAAGTGAGAAATAGAAGGCAAGAAGCACGTGCACGTCACTAGCAGCAGTTCGCAATTAGCTTTTTGCACCACTGTAAGAAGCTGAAGCAAGAGAAGGAGAAATTAGGGGAAGTTAAGTTGCTGACCGGTCAAATGAGAGAGAGAGAATGGAAGAAGCAGCGTAAAAATAAAATAAAATAACTGAAGAACACAAAAAACGTTAAAAACTATAACAAAAGAATGAAAACTCTTTTATATATAATTATTATTAATTAAAAAATAAATAAAAATTCATTTTAAAATTCATTGGGTGCGATGCCGAAAAACGCTTGACAATTTTTAGATAACGAAAAGAAACAAACATCTCTCTCTACCTCTCTCTCTCTCTCTCAGTGCAGAGAGAAACATAAAAGATATGTAGATATTGTAACACAGGTTGATTGATTCGGAGAGAGAGAGAGAGAGAGAGAGAGAGAGATGAATGATAGGGTTGGAGAAGCTTAGAGTTGCTTTTACCTTTTCAGAGTGTGCGTGAGTGATCGGATTGGGTGGAATTCGATTTAAGGATTGTTGGATTTGAGGCGGTGCGATTCGAGGTATTTTTGGATGTTGAATTTGTCTTTTTCGGATCTCTTCTTTCTCTGTTTTGGGTTTAATTCTGTTGCATGTTGTTATATAGTGTATAACTTTGCTAGATTTGATGCCTGGAGGATCTGTATGGACTCTTTTTTGTGTTTGTAGTAGATGAGTTGCTGTTTAAACAGAGATCTTATTTTCACTTTAGCTTCATTTTTCCTTTCAATTTCTAGAATTTGTAATTTCGCTCTGTTCTGACCTGTGATTGCATGTATTTTGAGGTCGTTGTTAATGGTACCGCTTGCTATGTTGGTTCATTAATCACTGCCTGTGACTTTTTTGGTTGGTTGTTTAGAACGCACATCGTTCACAATGGTGTTCAGAGACACACTTAAGGAACCCAAAGTGAAGGTGGAAGAGCCTGGTTGTGATTCACCAGTAAATGTTAGTTTGCAGAATTGTGTTGCATCTCAGCTTCCTACCTACTTTGTCCAAGACTTGGAATTTGCCCAGAAAAGTTTGCGGTCATTGGCTTCCTATTTCTTATCTAGAAATGTTAATCCCAAAGACGTTGAGAAATTGTTGCTTGAAAGACAGGTGCTTGGTTTTGAATTAGAGCAGATATTGTTAAAGGAAACTAAATGTTCAGTAGTGGGAAGAACGGGAGAAAATCATGATTCCCAAGCATCAGATGATAGTTATTTGCCTGGCCTTCATGAAGACACAGCATTAGATATCTTGGCTTGGAGCTGCAGATCAGATTACCCAAATCTGGCTTGCGTGAATAAAAAATTCAAAGCACTGATTGGAAGTGGATATTTATACAGATTGAGAAGGCGGCTTGGGGTCATGGAACACTGGATTTATTTAGCCTGTATTTTAATGCCGTGGGAAGCCTTTGATCCTGTGAGGCAAAGATGGATGCGATTACCTAGGATGCCATGTGATGAATGTTTTACTTATGCAGACAAGGAGTCTCTTGCAGTAGGGACTGAACTACTCGTTTTTGGTCGTGAGCTGTCAGGATTTGCTATCTGGATGTACAGCTTACTTTCTCATGAATGGTCTAGATGCCCTCCTATGAACTTACCTCGTTGTCTGTTTGGTTCAAGTAGCTTTGGAGAAATTGCCATTATTGCTGGGGGAAGTGACAAGAATGGCCGCATTCTGAGATCTGCAGAGCTTTACAATTCTGAACTAGGTGTATGGCAGAATTTGCCAGATATGAACTTGCCACGTAAATTGTGTTCAGGCTTATTTATGGATGGGAAATTTTATGTCATTGGCGGCATGTCAAGCCAAACAGAATGCTTAAGTTGTGTTGAGGAGTATAACCTTGAGACAAGAATATGGAGGAGGATAGAGAACATGTACCCTGTTTCTAGTGTGGGTCATCCTGCCATGCGTTCTCCACCTCTAGTTGCTGTTGTAAATAATCAACTTTACTCTGCTGATCAAGCAACAAATGAGGTCAAGAAATATGACAAGACTAATAATTCATGGAGTGTTGTAAAGCAGTTGCCAGTGAGGGCTGACTCTTCTCATGGTTGGGGATTAGCATTTAAAGCATGTGGTAGCAGCTTATTAGTGATTGGGGGGCATAGAGGTCCTGAAGGTGAAGTTATTGTGCTGCATTCTTGGGATCCACAGGATAGAAGTATGGGTGGAGCAGAATGGAATGTTCTTGCTGTCAAGGAGAGAGCAGGTGCTTTTGTATACAACTGCGCGGTAATGGGATGCTAATGCTTTGTTACATACTTGTCTTTGGTGCAAAATGTGACTCGTTTGTTTAATCAGGTGTTTGATTGGGGAAGGCGACACTTTTCTCGGTATAATTTTTGTTGAAAAGTTTACAATGGTAACTTGTAATGTTATTCTGTTTTTGGTGCTTATTTATTTCATGGCATTTAGATGATCATAATTGACTCGTTATCATTGAGAATTCATAATGATTCAGTCTAAGCCCCATTATGTTCACAACTACAGACAAGCCTTTGCCTTTAAGGATATTGTCAGTCATTCTTACTTTCTTATTGATTTAACTTCACTGACAGTAATATTAGTAGTTGTGATAGACTAGTGCTTCTGTAGGAGTCATTGGTTGTTTCATGCTTTGTTCTCAATGCTTGTGCTTTCCCTGTCCTACACTAAATTTGGTTTAGCAGCTTGTGTGTATTTTCCATTTTGGGAATGGAATTACTTGAAAGCTTCAAAGGTGAGGATAGCATATAACTTAACATCCAGCAGCATTTTGTGTTCAACTATATCATAGCAAAATGAAAAAAAAAAATGCTGGTTGTGCTTTTTAGAATTGCTTCATTTTAACATCCCACCCCCTACCTCCTGAAAAGAATATTTTTTTTTTCAAAAAAGAAGAAGAAGAAAGAAAACGAACATTGCAAACCTGATTGATTATTAGGTTTCATCTAATTATGTGTAGATTCTGAATAGGAAGTTTTTATATTTAAGTGCATTCTTTCATTATCTAAGAATGGTAGTTTCTAAGTTCTTTTGATGTTGGGTATAATGTCTAGTGACAAAAAAGTATTTCTGTTGGAAATCCAACAAAGCTGGAGATGACCTAAATATGCTCTTCCTCACTTGTTAGAGGATTAAAGCTTGGTTTACAAGTGATATGAGGAAACTGGCTTGTGCTATCTTGCTCTTTGTTTTTAAGCCAATTGAAGCATAGCTTCATTTTCTTATTATGTTATGACCATCGGCTTCCTTTCAATTTGCTCTCTTCTTTTATTGCTTCTAAGTGTTTAAAGTTAGGAGAAAGGGGGTAATGCTTAAATTTGGACAGATTGATGATATGGGTACATATTTGATGCTCATATTTATCAGTGTCTTTGTTAGTTTTGAATCTATAATATAACCAATTAATCGAAGCAGCTAAGCCAAGTTCCAAATGGCTTGATGAAGCTTGCACAGAGCTGGAGCAAGAATCTCAAGCTTTGAATAAATTCAGTCCTTGCATGCGCCTGGGTTGTTTAAACCAGTGAGAATAATTTCTTTGGTTTCTGGGGTGGTTGGTTAGATAATTGAGGAACACTTTTAGTAGACCAGATATTAGACACACTGGCTAGGAGGAATTGGTTGATGGTAGCGGAAGGGCGTGTGTTCCAACCTAAATTGTCTGCCATTTTAGACATGTATTCTTAGAGCAGTTAAGTAAGAGAATGTCCCCAAGTAATTTTTGGCTTTGATATTCCCTTTGTGATATATGTTTTCTTACTCAGAGTACACATGGTAGCTATCGTTGTCCTTCCTATGGCAGAATTATATTGCAGATGTCAGCAGAGTCATCCTACAAAATCTTAGTTAAAGATATTGGATCGAGTATCAAATGAAACTGAGTATTAAATACTTCAGTACTTTCAACAAATTCATGAGCATTCAGTTCGTATATTTTCCACTAAAATTTGCATTGAAAATAAGGTTCAAAAAGTTCCTTTTAAGGTCTAATGGTAGTGGGATTCTTCTGCTAGTCTAGAGTTTCTTCCTAGTAAATTGATTAAGGTCTTCTTCACAGATTGTCTGAAGGAAGTCTCTTGTTACTTTTATGATATTTATATTCCCTTCGATGGCACTGTTTGAAAAATCAAAATAGACCGGTTTACTGATAACTGGATCCGCGGTGGTTGTGCTCCGGTTTGGTTCTACTATTTTTTATCTGGTTTAAAACCATGAAATATTCTGATGTTTAAAATTGCATTGGACAAATTTAAGACTGAAGTGTGCTCCGATTTGATTCTACTATTATTTTTTCAGCTTTAAAACCATGAAAATATTCTAATGTTTAAAACTGCATTTGACCAATTTAAGACTGAACTGAATTTGTAGGAGGAACTAACTAGTGGGTAGCCAAACGAAAAACTTTTGACCATCAATTTTTATTCCCCAGCTGTCTTATAACTAATGATTTGAAGCTTTGCCTTCTCTGATATGTTGTTGCCTACTCAGCCTTACCTGCTCTGCTATGCTTTTGAAAGTAGGCAGCAGATGACATGGCCTTTTTCGTAGTAACTGATTTATCTGTCAGTTTGATCTGTAAAGGATTGTTTATGTCCAGAAGTTGGTACAGGTATATTTGTAGGTACTTTTCATTATTTTCCCTGTTACAATGAAGGAAAGAAAACAGCAGCATTTATAGGACCAAATAGTTTTCAATATAAACGTACATATTGGAAGTTGAAATTAGACAAAAAAGAGTATATGGGAATGGGACCAAATCCATGTATGATCATCCTGCCAAGAGACACCACATCAGATAAAATCAAACACAATTTATAAGCAGGATGGTTATGTGGAAATCAGGCCTTTATGTAAGCATGCATGTGATTATTAATATGTGGCCACCTGATCCTACTACTAGTATGTTTGCATTCTACTTTCTGATTTTGGCTTTATATTTACAAGGTTTGCATTTATCAACCAAGAAGAAACATTACAATACTAGACAAGCTTTCCAAAACAAGACCTTATCAATTCTAATGGAAAATACGTGTTGAAGTCGCTCTTTGGCAATCTTTTCTCTGAAATGATGTTAACGTGTATCTAATATCTATAGTGTATGCTGAAAGGAATTGTCCCAAAAAGATCTTCAACACCTGTGAAGCAAAGGTGATAAACATGCCTTAGTTCATAGCCAGTAGATTGATTCTGCATGTGACCTTCAGGTCCCAGTAAAACAAACTGCCTCCTGTAAAATAAGAAAAAACCTGACAACTGGTTAGAAGAGAACAACATTAGAAAGAAAGAAAGAAGAAAGAAAAAAAAAATCATAGATCAAAATAATCCCAAGAGCTACTAAATAAGTTGAAGAGGTGAACATCATGAAAAACAACTAAAAACACACATACATACCTATCAATTGTATAATCATATATCTTAAACAGACTGCTTTCAATTCTTTAATATTTGTATACTTTGAACAGGAAATCTAGATGACAACATACCAGATGGTGGAGAATTTATTAACCTCCCAGCGACGGCTGAAGATGTGTACAAAGATATAGCTGTCAAAAACCACATTTTATTATCAACATTCTACTGATAATGAATTCTTCAATTATACCAAATTTGGCCTTTTTCCATAGACCCAAGATTGGTTGCAATATTTGTTTCAAGTAGATTTGAATTTATAAACTGTAAATTGGTTTCATGTTTTTATATATTTTTCTAATTTGTTTATACAAATAATTAATTTCAATATAAAATATAGATTTCATTGTAATAAATATTTATATATATTTTTTTAAAAATAGAATTATTTTAATAAAAAAAATATTTAATATTTTAAATTGATATAAAATATAATTTTTATGTATATTATTAATTAAATATGTTTAAATATTATTTAAATAATAAATTTATACATTGTAAAATAAATTTTAATAAAATTCAAATTTCAATCTATAAAGTGAGTTGAGCTAAAGAAAATGAGAATGATGAAACCAAATAAAAGCTACCAATTTTCATTTTAAACTTTTTTTAAATAATTGGCTAAAATTTCAATTTTACTTGAAAAAATAAATCTATTTATTTTTTTTCACATCAATAATATATTATTCAGTATCAGTTAACAACCCTCCTCGCTATTTCAAAATATAAGCCGCTGTGTATTACAAAATTAATTTGAAAATCTCAGTCAAGGAAGCTCTTTAACCACACTAATCCAAGTTTGAAAATATCATCCCAAAACAACTATGGGAACGCTGAGCCCCTAGCCAAGCAAGGTTATGAAAGCCTACTTTCGAGAGCTACATGTCATTTGCCTCCACCAAAACCCACTGGGCTCAGACCATAAAGGAAGTGGAGAGTTGCTTCCTTGCTTATGAGCTCCTTCAACTATGAACATTGCTTCCTTGCTTATGAGCTCCTTCAACTATGAACATTGAATGATCATAGAAAGAAATGATATTTGATTATGGACATTGATTAAGGTGCAAAAGCAAAATGAAATATGATGATGAAAATGTTGTGAACACCATCACATCCCAAGCAAGAAAAGTACGACAAAAGTTAATGTACGTTAATTTTTTTTTTTTTTTTTCATCTGGTGACCAAGAAAATTAGGTTTTTAACATCTAACAATGCAAAACTTGACATCAAGGAAGAATCTTGCGTCTGCGACGGGGAGTCTCTCGTTTCACATACATTTTCTCCGTCTCATTCAGTGTTCTGCTGGATCCATCCGCCAAGCTTACAAACTTCCATCCACCACCACCTCCACGCTTCCCTCGTGGTCCCATTTTCTCCACTGTAAAGTTCCAACCCTCAGAAGGACGACGCCTGCTATATTTGTGGCATTTCACCTGTCCTGCCATCTGGATACAGAAAAAAATGATGTATATATCAAATGAAGTTATCAAAAAACAGCACATGTGATGCAACAAGATTTTACCACCCTTCACTCTTGGCATTGCATGAGCATTCCCTATTGAAACATGCACGTTTTACAGCCTCATGATGTCTTAGGAAAAGCGTACTCAAGTAAAACTTAATGCTTGAGTTGAGAGAATGTGTGAGTTGGAAGATAATTACTCTCATCTCAGTTTTTAAATGTGGTGGTCATATGGTACTCACTTTCATTTTGTTGAAGTTCATCTTCTGAACAAATTCTTGATAGAGCATCTCATCCTCTTTCATAGATATCTCATAATGGACTTCATCCAGGTCTTTGGTGGTACCATCCCATCCCTCTGGCATCACCTTGAAATCAGGTTTATAAGGAAGTGATGCTACATGAAATTCTCGGTCATGAGAATTAAAAAATCTGGGAAAGAACAAGGGTGAATATTACAAGAGATAATTCAATTTCTGTGCATTACATTAGGTCATGATGTCATATAATTTGCCACTCGATAACCATGCTCTTAGATACACTCACACCAAAACCACATTGCTTTACCTTTGTGTGCAGCCGTGAGTGTATTTATGAAGAAGCAGATATGCATGCTAACGCACAACACAGAGAATAGAAGGTATGATCTACTATAACTGAACGTCTGTCGCCTCAAACAACAACCTAAGCAAAACCTAATTCCTAAAATTTAACAGATTACTATTACCAAAGGCAACAAATAATTACTTCTTTAAACACACTTTAATTGTTTAGAATATAATAAGAGCAAAACAAAGTCCATCTTCCCCCTATCAAATTCATTTGACAAATAGCAGCATCACAGAAAATAAGATGTCTCCTCATTGTTCATTTCATCCTCAACATTTTTGTTCTTTGATAGCCTAAGATTAGAAAGTTGCTACATCTTACTTTGTAATTTTTTTTTTTTTTTTTGTGATGCTTTCTTTTTTTGCTTTATTAATCCCAAATTTCTTGTTACTCTCCTTATCAATATATGAACATCCTAACAAAATCCTCAGCTATTTGCTAATTGAAACTACAAGTAGCAATGAAACACCTTCCTTCTCTTGGATAACAAGAAACTTAGAAATGTAAATAAGCCCACGCCTGCTACATTATAGGCTGGATAGTATCCCAACAACCAGACAGATCAGAGGAATTGTCATAACAAAACCACAAAAGAAATTTTTTTTTTTTTTGCCCAGAATAGATTAAACAACACATATTTGTGCTCATTCAAGTTAGTGCTCAATGCTTAATTTCATATCAAATATAAATTCCAACCTCTAGTTTGAAACTAAAAGCAAGATTATAATATCAGTCAAAAAGTTTTCATGTAGTCCACCTGTGCATAAATAAGTGATAAATTCAAGAGCAATTCAGAATCTATCTCTTACTCTGGACAGGTATCAAGCAAGAGCTCTACAGAGTCATCCAAGGGATGACCGCGTTTTTTCTCCTCTTCCTCCTCTAGTTGTTTCAGCCAAAGAATGGCATGCACCCGCTGTCTCATAATCCTATAGTCCTTGGCAAGCCTCTCAACTGTGTAAACTTCAGGATTCTCCTTGTGCAAACGGTACATCTCAGCCTTCGCCGAGTCCTTCAGGTAAGATCCTCTTGCACCAGGCTCCCTTACTTGCTTCAACAGCACACTTATCTCACGCAATCTCTCACCCCAGCCCTCCACAAAAGCCTTGCTCTTGCTGTTCTCTTTCTCCAATTCTCTTATCTTATCATCAATCTCCTGCATACTTGAGACCAAAGCAGTCTGAGAAGCATCTAATCCAGCACCAACAGTAGAGCTATAATCTGTCCTCTGACCCTTCAACTCTCCATCAAAATGATCCTTAGTCAATCCAGTGGACCATGATGACACAGAATCCCAACCCAGATCATTAGAACCACTCCCACCAAAAGATCCACCCATCCCACTCTCCCAATCATCTTTCCCTTCATTTCCATCGCCATCCCCTGCCTTAGCTGAAAACAACTGTGCTCTAACTTGATATGCTGTTGAAACCCTTGTAAAATCTCCAAAAGCAGATATTCTTTCTCCTTTCACAAATCTTTCAGCACTTGTTCCAATGCCTAGTGCCGCCGACGAGAGACGTGATAGAGCCCGGTGAATATTCTGCATAGTTGCAACACTTAATACCAAAAGAAGCAAATTAAAACCCCTTGCTTATCCTGAAACCAACAAAAACCTCATCTTTAACATTGAGATTACCCAAGAAAGGCCTACATAAAATCAGAAAATTAACGTAAAGTTATTCATTTACGCACAAAAAATAACAGAATTTTGAAACTAAGGTTGGGTTTGAACATGAAGATTAAATATGCACATGCATTTAGGAGCACTAACCTGAATGAAAAGGAGTTGAAGCTCAATTGATACAATTAGGGCTTCTGAAAACCAGGAGATCTTTTCGGCTCACTGCACTGCAAATGATTGTGGAATCTAATAAGCTTGGAATCAGTTTCATGAATAACCAAAATGTTGTTCTGACTTCTCTGAAAATGTGATTTTATTTGGGTTGCGGCTTCACGGAGAAAGAAACAAATACAGAGCGGAAGGTAGAGAGCGGCAGCTGCATTTCACAAGCGGGTAGGGCAGACATGGGCTCGGTTCGGTTCAGTTCAGTTCCGGTTTGAAGTGTTGCGACCCGGGACCAATTTGCGTCTGATTTAAATTTAAATTTAGATTTAAAGATATATTGGCTTTTTTTTTTGGTTAATAATTACTTATAATAAAAACACTTTTAAAATATATTAATTAAAGATAGGACAAATGCTAAAAAAATTTATGTAATTTTTTTATTTTTTTAATGAATCCTTATATTAATGAAATTGTTAAATCATGTACTTTTTAACTATATTTAGTTGAATTTTATAAAAAAATATTATATTATTATTACTATTATTATCATGTAAACTAAAATAATTATAAAAAAATATAATTTTGAAATTTTTATAATTTTATTAGTAATATTATTAATTAAATTCTAATTTCCTTTTTATTAATTCTACAGCAGCATTTTAAAAAACTACTAGTGACAATATGTAATAATATCTTAAATTAATTTTTTTTATAGAATAATTTTCAAATGATTTTATAAGATACTAAATATTAATTAAAAAATAAATTAGAATTGGTAAGAATGAAAAATCAAGGTGTAACAGCCTTGAATGGGAAGAGCTATAATCTCATCGTGACTAAAACTCTAACAAATATATATATATATATATATATATATATATATATATATATATATATAAAAAAGCATTACACTATTAGACATGCCATCTCGGTCGAAACCTCTGTGTTCCTTATTCATACAATCATACACGTGTCAAATTGTAAAATATCAACCATAAAAAAAAAATATTTTCTTGTAGAAACATAAAGATTGAGATCTAAGAATCTACAAATACCACTGGGCATGAGCACAAATCCAACTCTACAAACATTGTACATACGCAGATAATCTAGATAGCTCTTAATCTTATTGTCTTTTATCACGTACGACTCATGAGAGGGAAAGGGACAAACTATTAGAAGTAGTATATTCATGGAAAACATATAAAATAAACTTTCATACTATATGAATGTATCACAATACAAATATTTTATTTTCATATAAAATGGTTTTTTCAATCAAATAATATTCAACCTCTGGGATTTCCTCTTAATAATATATCCTCGATGTTAAGAGTGTAAAATAAATAATAATATTTATTTACATGATAAAAAAAAGTATAAAAAGGACACTCTGACTTTTTTATATTGATATAATAATATATTTTATTTATCTAATATAATAAAATTAATTAGTTATTTAAACTCTGCTAGTATCACATTTTATAATACAATGTGATATTTATTATGATTCTAATATAAATAATTTATGACATCATGATTGATTATACCATAAAATTAAAAATATTTTTATACTAACAAAATACTTAAATTAAATATATTTAATAATTTAAAGAAAATTAAAATTAATGAAAACCATGTATTTTATTTTAATTAAATGACATCACATAAGATGGCCGGACCACGTGACCTCCTTTCCCCAGTCCCCACATCGGAGCTGTCTTTGGGCCCCACTGGTGGTTGACGTCACTTCTTCTCACCTTTCCCGATGCGATGCCCACTCTCGCCGACATTCATCGCTTTCTTATTTATTGTTTTTGGTAAAGCTTCCCACAGTTTTAATTTTATTCTAATTTAATTGAAATTATATTTATATTTATATAAAAATATAAATATTATATTAAAATTTAATGTCATAATTATTACTAATTTATTAAAATAAAAAATAAAATACTACATAATGAGATAATCATATTAATTAATATAAATGCGTAAAACATTTCCAAATAACCCTAAACAACATAATAAACTCAATTTTATTTTTTATAAAAAAATAAAAAATTTAAAATGAAAAAGGAATATATGGGTACGTGATGTCCACATGCATATTGTCACGGAAAATGTTTCACTCCTAAGAGACAACAGAAAGAAATATGCACAAGTGGATTGTCAACAGGAATTGGATCTGCAAGGCTCCATGGTTCCTGCAAAGCTAATGACTTTTATATATACCAAGGAGCAACTTGTCCAAGCGAAGGAAAAAAACCTGAAATGTTTCTGGGTTTCTCAATCACCATGGCCTGAGTTTGATTTATTCCATAACTAAAACTGGAGTTCGCAAAGCTTTTAAATGCATGCATTACATAAACATCTATGTTTATAACCCACAACTGTTGTCTGTTTAACCATGATTGATCTTTTAAGCATCCACATGTTTAATATTGTTACAACTTTCCAGGAAGTCTTGCAGATGGTCCATCATTTCTTGACCTCACCTCTCAGTTATCTGCAGCAAAATTATCACAAGATAGAGATCAGAGAAGAGATGGGAATTTCTGATTGAAGCAAATCATGTTTTAATCTTACCATGTGGTGAATGAGAACTTGGCGTCGACAAGTCCGACGAAGCCATTGGAGTGGATATTGAAAGCCGGGTTGTGGAGAATGAGGTTGGGTTTGATCTATCATCTTCAAGGCCAGACCATGAATCCCTTGTTTTAGGCCACTCATCAAAGAAGGGTCTAAGAGACTGACCAACTTGCTTCACAGGTTCTGCAGTCGGAAATTCACCACCGAAGAACGAATGCTGAGGATAATCATTCTGCAAGACTGAATTATCAATAGACTTTGATGTGGGAAATGATGAGACTCTGGAAGATTGCATCCAAGTCCATGCACTGTCTGGCTGTGCGTCCATCTGAAGCCCCTTGTTGCTTCCTGAAGCTCCAGATAAGAAACTATGCTCACCCACATCAGGCTTAAGTCCTTGACCACACCTGTTTCAGCATCCATTAATAGGAATCTTCTAAAATTGAATCTCAATCCATAAATTAGGTAATGGAAATGTCGTCCCTTGATTTTAGTGGAGGAAATTCGAAATAAGCAACGTGTGAATCCTAAATAGAAGCATAAAATCACGAATCGAACAATGAATGCTGCAGGATAAGGAGTACAACTAAAAAGTACTTAATATCTTGTAAAAGCTGAATTGGTTTGCACACATGATTACTACTGGAATGGCAATTGTGGTCCTAGAAATACACTTTGATGACTATCCTTATGTCCCCATATCAAGTTTGTAACTTTTGCAAATCCAGTGTCAAAATATATGCAGGATTTACTACATTCAACAAATCCCTACCTAATGCTATGAAAACAACAAAATAACGTGCTTCATACTGATATATCTTGTCAACAAACAGCTCCCACAAAAATAAATGAATCAACCAGTTCTAAATAATAATATGAACACGGAAAAGCATTGTTGTGCTGTTCAAGAGGTCTAATATATTTCATAAACAATGAAAGTCCTTCCTGTTGCAGAGAATTAATGAATTATATTCTTGTATAAATCAAACTTAAGGGCGCAACAACAAATAAAACTCCAGTCTATAATTGCATTGGATACGACCAAGTCAAGAATATACAATATATTAGAACAGACCAGAAGGTTTAAAAGGTATCTGCACCAAGAAAGAAACAGTAGAATCAGCAGCGACTGCTGCAGAAAAATAGTGCTAAATAAATTGTGGGATCCAAATAGTAATCGGCATCCTAAGACGAGGACAAAATTTCTGTATGGTTTATATAGTCTTTGTTGAAACAATTCATTTGCAAGAAAAGAATTCAGATGAATTCTTACACAGTTATGTATAATTCTTTCTTTTGAAATAAGAGAATTAACAAAAAAAGAAATCAATTAAATTGAATTTATTGCAAAATTCATGATTTTGAACAGGGGTGCAAGCAATTGATAGATAAAAGACATAAAACTCAAATAACTTCAAAATCTATTTCATATGGGAACTTAGTAACTTTCAGATTCTTGCCTTTTAAAAGAACAAGTCAACAAAGTGATTAAATTATCTAATCAAACATTATTATACCCAGTACGTAGAGAATATAAACAACTATAAGCTTTTTCACACTTAAGTTGCAATACCTACTTTTCAGTGGCTTGTTCACTACACAAGCTTTACAGATATCATGGTCTACAAAGTAAAAGAATGAGAGAGAAGCTTCATGTTGAAGGATGGAATTCCATTTACATCTCCAACAGAATTTTCATCTACCCAGTATCTTCAAACACACATAATCCAGCAAATATAGCATGTCGCATCGACCAATTGGCAAAAGTAATTCAAGAATTCTGACAAAAAAGGCAAGCAAGTGGGGGGAGGGGGGACAGCAGATACTTGTTAAGAATGAAATCCAACAATACCTGTATATTAGAACAGTTTATATAGCAGTAACATGTTGGACATATACTAAAAGGAGTAGCATATGCAATCATTCCTGACGCTACATATCCAGAATGAAACGTTCACTTGACTTTCTTCAGAAGATCTTCAGAAGATCTCAGGCAGCTAATTCTTCTAAAATAAATATTCTGCAGAACTGGTAAGTCCATCTTTCTCATCTTTAAATTTCAACAGAAATTTCCGAGGAAGATGCCACTAGTTTTGCATACTCAAGATATTTCAGAACTCACAGTTCTTGCCAGAATTCTACAACAAATGTAACAGCAAAATAGAAAGCGAAAGCAGAGATGCGAGACAAAAGAAAAGACAGAAAACAAGCTCTGGAAAGACAACAGATATTGACAGCTGTCATCAAAGACAACAGGGCCCATAACCTGAACCTCCATAAAAATTAAAAGGTTTCTGCAATTCATCTGCTACCTATGTTGCAAGAGCCTTCAATACAATTCCTACCACACAATTGATTACTGGGCCCAACAAACATGAGATCTAGCAACAGTATAAACAGATAAAGCTTCTCAAAATTTACTGCATATGGCAACATGTTTGAGCACCAAACAAAAAACATGTAGCACCTTAAGAATTTTATATGCACACATATTTCACATATATATAGAAAAGTCATATGCCTTTAACCATCACGTACAATTAAGAAAGTAGTTTTGTAGATTTTACATCACATGAGATGTCAAAAAATTAAAAATAAACAAGTAAGATCTGCAAATTTTCTTACAGAAACACCAAAATTTCAGGCTAGAACTGACACTTCCTTTTGTTCTGAAAATTGCAGGCTATCTTGCACATATAATTCTGCTGTAACAGACTTACCCTTTTTATCTCCCTCATCTATTCCTCTATACAGAAAATGAGGAGAGTTGAACTTTGCACCCATTGATGTGCTGAAGACAATTCTTGGTGACTGTCAGAATTGTAGCATTATTTCTACAGACAAAGCAGAATGCATAGTACCAGACTGAAAGAGCAAGACTGACAAAAGAAAACTCTTTTGTGACACTATAATGTTCCTCCCTATCCTAGACACCAGGGCCCAGAACCCAAAACCTAACAGAAACTTAAAAATTGTTTGCAACATTCCACTCTCAGACGACGACAATCATCCAGAATCTACCCTCAACCCCAATAAAGGACGAATGAGTATACTACAACTGAACATATTTAAAGAATTATACTTTTAAGGTTGATCTTTCCTAAACAATATATAGTTGCTAGTTATAACAATTAGAAAAGCACTATCCTCCTGTAAGCACTCTTATGAGCTTCGCAAGCAAGCTTTTCTCTCTCAAGTAATCAGGCTTCAAGGTACTGTCCTATTTCTTAGCCTAAGCATCACATAGTTAAAAGCACAAATACACATATACAAGAAGCAGTACCTGTATTCTTTGCTAGGGATTCCATAGGGAATGGAGTCCATATTATAATGGGATTGGTTAGTTCCAGAACCCGCACCCTGGAGATTACCAAAGGCGTGCAACGGAAGGGTCTGGAAGCTTCCAGCCCCACTGCTGCTCCCCGTAACAGTCAGTGATGTCACAGTGGCTGCTGACTGTGTTACATTTTGTGATTCCACAGGCTTTCTTGAACGGTTGCGGCCACGGTGCATGTGGCGCTCACAATACTTGGAGTCGGGGTATGCATCTTTGGAGCACCTCCATTTCTTGCCATCGGTCCTCCTGCATCGTCCTGGCTCAGGGTCAACCTTCTTACCATAGAAGGAGCAATAACCCACTGCAAATGGCAAAATTATGCTGAAAGGGCAAAACTATATGAAGCAATATCATGCACAATGTGACATGATAATGCATTATGCTAAGAATGGTATAAGCTTAATAACAAGGTATCAACAAAATATACTGCAGTTCATAATCTAGACATTGTCAACATCACATGGAGACTAGAGAAATGAGCTTAAAGCATCTTCAGTTATCAACAATTAGGAAACTCAAAAGGGGGAGGGAGCATAAAGCATACAATCTTGAACCCTGTCAATAAATAAATGAATAAATAAAAAATAAAGTCTTGGACAAGGAATGGTCTTAGAAAACAGCAAGAAAAGTTTGTGTTAAAACAATAATACAGACGCTGAACCTTTTCTTACAAAAAAAAAAAAAAAATTGCAAAAGTGTCAAAATCCCCAGTCTTTGTCCCTGAAAAGCTAATTTATTGATTAAGTAGCTCCTAAACCATGGCCCCCAACAGTTATTCAGAGTCAAAGAATTTCCTGTGCAAAAGGGTGCTCAGTTTGTCTTCTGAGATTGAAAGCCAATAAATATATCAACTCTCAGTTCATATGTTCCTTTTTAGATAAAAGAAGAAGAGGAAGAAGAGTTGAAGCAGACTTTAAATGCACTAAAAAGTACCATTTCTTTCAATCTCGTATTTATTTTATATCTACCCGATCAAAAACAAGAACACAAAAACAAGCAAAACAAACAAAAGAAAAGCTTTGCCCGGTGACAATCAATAAAAACCAACGTTTTATTCCGAGAAGAGGAGAGAGAAGGACAAATAGGAAGATTCCCAAATCAAATCGAGCACCGCTGGAATGAAATTCTCAATCAAGAAACACATATCAGATGACTAAGACGAGAGAGAGGGAGAACACACGCAAAATAAACAACAAAAGAACTTGCTTACCGGTAGGGTGGTGGAAGAATCTTTGAGAAATGGACTCAAAGCTCTTCTGAATGGGGAGCACAAGATCAGGTGGCACAGGCAAACCTGCCATCATATACTTAAAAATCAAAGCTTGGTGTTCCAGTTCTTGCCATTGAGACACTGTGAACGGAGACCTCATAGACAACACCCCTGTCCCCATACCCCCAGTGACTCCCACAGCCCCACCCCCACCCCCACCTCCACCAACAATCCCTCCTACACCACCACTATTCATCTCCACCGTCACACCACCACTTTGAAACTGCTCCAAATACTAGTACTACTAATGCAACAAACTATATAGCACCAAATCTTTCAGACCCAGAAGTTAAAACATGGACCAGGACAGGGAAGAGGGACATGGGACACAGATCAGGCTGTGTCTCAAGTCTCCACCATTTAGTATTTTGTAGGCGGTGTGTATATATGTATATATGTGTGAGTCACAGTCTGAGTGTCTGTGTGGGTTGTTGTGTTGGGAAAGGGGGGCAATGTCTGTGAGGAGAGGATCCTCAAGGCCAAGTTTGGTCTGATTTTATTGGGGGAGACAGCAATTTCATTTGCATTTTGCATTAGTCAAAAGTTACCCACTAATTATTTGCTTCATTTTCATTACCACTTAATCAAATCCAAAGCTTTTTTCTTCTTCTTTATATATAAATAATTAAATAAAAACACATTTAATCAAATTAATAAACTCAAAATTGTATGGCTCATAACATGATAATTAAATACTCATTTCAAAATTTAAGGATTTTATGTGATTTCACTTTGCCAATTACTGAAACTGTCTTATATATATATAATACTATTTTTTTCCCCTTCGGGTTTTGTACTTTTCTTTTTCGGCTGTGTGGATTTAATGGATTTGGACCCACCATCTGGTCCAGTAGTTGATAATGGCCTTAATGTTAAGCTAGATTAATTTATTCAAAATAATGTAAATTTATTTTATTTTTTAAAATTAAAAAAAAAATTGGATTTTTTTATTTTTATTTCACTTTTTTTTATCTTTTGTAAAGTAATAAAGGTTAAATTAATGTTTTTTCACATAGATTATAATTTTATGGACTCATTTTATTTTACATGTTTATATAAAATAATTATTTTTATATAAATATATTAAGTGTTGGTCCCTAGTTGAAGTCCAAGAGAGGGGTGAATTGGACTTTATAAAAAATTTAACCTTATTTCTGGATTTATAAACTAGTTCAGTGAAATAAAATTAGAACTTCTAGATTCTCAGAATTAGACTGAAAGTGACAGAGTTCAGCTGATTAAATAATCTTAGTTTCTTTAAATGTTCTTTTAATGTAAATACTGATTAACCAACTTCATACAGATAAATGCAACTTTAGTAAGAATACATAATCAACAAATATGTAAAATCAGTAAATATGAGAGAAGAGTTAGAGAAAACAAAACCAAGAGATTTATAGTGGTTCAGCATCCTTGCTTACATCCACTCTCCCAAAGATCTTCTTTGAGAATTTCCTCCACTAATGTTTCTTTTAAACAGGCAAGAAACAAGCATTTACAGCTTACACAAGTTTGCTAGGTACTTGCAACCTCTCACAAGATTTCTAGGCTATCTTGCAACCTTTCACAAGTTTTCAAGGCTCTCTTGTAACCTCTCAGGTTTTCAAGGCTCTCTTGTAACCTTTCACAAGTGTTTTTCTCTCTACACTCAAGAGAACAAGCTATCCCAAGCTTGTACATAACCTTAAGTAGGTTTTGGTGGATGAAGGAATTAACTCTTGTTTCCTCTTTTACAGCTCAAGCTAAGAAGATGAAGAAGAGTTGGATTTGCCAATTAAAGCTCAATAAATGAATATTGAAAGCTCAAGAATGAATGCTCAGAATTTTTCTTTCAAGACTTTTTCTCTCAATTGTAAAATGCTCTTCTTAATAATAAATGAGAGAGATTTTTGTATATATAGAGTCTTTGTGAAAACTAGTCGTTTGAGACTAATTTGACAGGTGAAAAGTATGTTCAGAAAAGCAGCTTGCCGTTATTTTGTTTTGTAGCAAACAAATCCTTCTGAGTTGATTTTAGAACGTAGAAGTACAACTTCTAAAACAAGAAATTAGAATTTCGTATTTTTAAAACAAACTGGGTTCTATTTTCAACTCAGTGTTTTTCTGATTTTGTGTAAACTTGAATTTTTATTGAAATGGCAATTCACAACTTATTTTTCATCTTCTGTACATTGGTCCTAATATCTTACTTGCTATCTTCAATTATTGTAATTCTTTTGTCTTGATTTGTTTGATCTCCTCAAGTTCCTCAAATTTTGTGATCATCAAAATACTCTTTAGCTCAAGGGGTTAACATCAATGAACCTACAGCATAGCAAAGTCAAAAAATGCAAGCTAAAGAAATTTATCATAATAAAAACTGTTAATTCATACCTTTTTTTACTGTTTTTTTTATTTTATGACATGCAGATACTACTCTTCTTACAGAACTTAGTTCTCTTATATAGAATCTAATACAGAGAAGCTGACACAATAGAGATTGTGATATTTTGTTGAAGAGCGCAAAACACCATTTCAAAAGGAAATAACGACATCGAAGTAGAAGACAGCGACACACGAAATGAGCAAACAGGCAAAAGGCCTCCAATGATTTAATTATGGGAAGGGCAAAATGATAAAAAAAATATATGTGGGCCCGCAAAATTATGAGATGAGAGGGGAGCAAAGGGAAAAGGTAAAGTTGGACAATTTTGTAAATGGTGAAAACCAATTAAAGAAGGGTGAAAAAGTAATTGCAACGTCAAAATTAGTCAAAATCAAATACTTTTGCCTTTTATTATATTTCTATAGATTCTTAAACCTTTGCTAGCCTTTGTTTTCAATTTCATGTTCAATATCTAATGTCACTATTCTTTTTCTTTTCATTTTTTAAACTTTATATTATATTATATTATATTATATATATATATATATATATATATATATTCAAATAATTCATACATTTGTTGAAAGTTGTTATATTTTGTGGGTTCAAGAACTAATTAGGGTCGAAAGTGAAAAGGTTAATATTCACATATTGTTTAATATTCTCTTCATTCCACAAATAAACTAATAATTTATTTTACAAAAATTAAGAAAATATACTCTTTTTTTTATACAAGACTAGGGGAGCTTTTGGGTAAATATAACAGAATATATCTGAACTTTGAGGGTTGTAACAGTAAGGTCCTTAAACTTCCAAATGTAACATAAAAATACATGAACTTTGAATTTTGTAACATAAAAATCCTCATTACCTGCAGTCATCGATTTCCCAATAACAAGTTGACATGGCTTATCCACGTGGCATGTGAGTCATCTATTCATGTTGTTTCTCTCTCTTCTCTCTTTTCTCTCCAAAACTTCACTTCTGCGACTCTTCCAAAATCCCACTTCTCAAAACCCCACAAATCTCAAAATCTCACTTCTGCAGCTCCTCCAAATCTCAACTTCTCTAAACCCAGTTACATATTTATCCTCTGCACAGAAAAAAAAGGAAAAATAATAAATCCCACTAAGAAACCCAAAGAGAGAAAAAGATTAAGAATTGAAGCAACGGATATACCCAGTGGCTGGATTGGATGTGACTGATGAACCAGAACAGGACATTTAAGTTGAAGAAGAAGAGAACATTGGCCAACAGAAAAGGGTGGTCAACACACCATGCCCATAAAGGAGAAAGGGGAGTGCTAGCAGTAATGTTGATGTGATGATGGTTAAGGAGGGAAAGGTAGAAGAAAATTGAAGGAAGTGGAACCAGGAAAGCAATCACTGCGTTCTTCAGATTACTACCCATAACATCAATTGTCGCTCTATTAAGCTCTGGTACTGAAACTTGCTCAGCTTTAGAAATAGAATACTGGAAGTCGCACCCTCATGGACCCCTACCTTTTATAGCTTCCATTTCACAATGTTCAAAAAACTTGTCAATCTTTAAAGTGAGCGTACATGGGGCAGCAAGATTATTATTATTGTGAGCTTTGATTATCTTCCATCCATGGCAGTGCAATCACCATTGGCTGCTAATCATGATGAGACCCTCTCTTTCTGTTAAAGGCGAGTGAAGTCTACATTTTTGCTAAATAGCAACGAAATTCTCAAGAAATGCAAAGATTAAGGAAGAAAGCACAATTTTCCTTCCCCTTTCAACATAAATGGAAGGGGTTAGAGGAATTGCAAAAGTGAAGTTTTGAGAAGTTGAGTTTTTGAGAAATGGGGTTTTAGAGGAGTTGCAGAAGTGGGATTTTGAGATTAGTGAGATTTTGAGAAGTGAGGTTTTAGAGGAGTTTTAGAAGTGAGATTTTGAAATTGGTGGAGTTTTGAGAAGTGAGGCTTTGGAGGAGTTGCAGAAATGG